>JAQIFY010003945.1:0-12153 GCA_028533085.1 Varecia variegata
ATTCATGAATGGATTAGTAAAATGTGATATCTTTATACCATGGAGTATTACTCAGCTATAAGAAATAACGATGATATGACATCTCTTTGGTTCTCCTGGGGAGAGTTGGAACCCATTCTATTAAGTGAAGTATCCCAAGAATTTTTTATTAGTGTTTTTGTTATGATTATTACTTTTTAAAATGAAGAATCCAAGCTACAGTGCTTTCTATATCATATGTAAGGAAAATTTTAACCCTCTTTTCCGAGTGGATTTATTCTCCCCTACCCCCACCCCTAACTCTTCCTTTTTTATTTTATGAAAAAGTTTCTATAATTATAGAATATTCAATGCTGAACAGGGCTTAGGAATCATTTCATCCAGTCCGTTTATATAATAAATCATACTTTGGAGACAGAAATATTTGCATGTTGCCCAAGAACACAAAACTGCCTGGTATAGAGCTGAGACTAGAATCTCAGCTTGAATCCCAATCCACTTTATTTTCCTTTATGCCATGTGTTCTTGCCTCATCTCTTTCTTGGGAAATTTCATTTCACATGTTAGTTGACATAACACATTTAAGTTATGAATATATTCACAGTAATTTCATGCCATTTTTCACAGAATAATTTTAATATATCACATTTTGCAAGAACTCAGGAGGTGAAACTTTTTTTTTGAGGTGGTCTTGGCAAAATGACAAGATCAGTGTTTGATGAGTTTTGTAGTGTGTAAGTGGGAAGTGTGTTAGGTTTCATATAGAAGCAAGCATGGTGCATACTGATTTGTTGGGTGGAGCCCTACAGAAACAGTCTAGTCAGTGGACTACCAAAGGAGAGAGAAAATTTTAAGGTGGGTAAAGATTCTGCGTGGAGGTACCGTGTAATATTTTAAGATGAACAGAGACAGCATTTGGAGTCTCATTTTAAGCGTTCACTTGGATGTTAGAGATCTGATGGGGAAGTGTGTAGTTCAAGGTAATTGGGAGCTGCACTATACCATACAGTAGTCATAGCCACATATGGCTATTGAGCACTTGAAATGTAATCATCCATGTTGAGACATACTGGAAGTGTACACTATAAGTGTAAGGTACACATTGGATCTTTGAAGAACTATTATGAAAAAAATAATGTAAAATATATCATTGATAATTTTTATATTAATTACATGTTAAAATAATAATATTTTGGATATTTTATGTTAAATAAAGTTTATCATTAAAATTAATTTCCCTGTTTAGTTTTTAAATACATCTACTAGAAAATTTTAAATTATATATGTGGCTTGCATTATATTTCTATTATTGCATGGCTCTGGTCTAGAGGAAGTAAGGAAACAATAGATAGTTTTGGGCACATATCAGGGTAGCACCAAGCACTTGCTTATTAGGAGGGGGAATTGCTATTGAATTTTTAAGCATTGCAGATATCCATGATATTCCAATAATAAGACAAAAGGTGAGGCAATGGTGATCTTCAGATAAGTTAATAAATCCACAGTATTATATAAAGGGAAACATAGCTTTATGTAAAGAATCAGAAGAACTTTTAGGTCTAAACCCACCAGCAAGTTTTCTTTGAGAAGCAATGATAAGTGACATGTTGGGGAAATATTTTTTTCTTAATTAATTAATTATTTATTCCCTCCCCACCCTCCCCAAGGGGAAATATTTTAACTATGAACTCTTCTATTGGAAAATAAGGGAAGTTTGGATAAATGTTTCATTTTGCCCTTTGATTCTGCTCAATGTTGGTGAAATGAAAAGAATAAGCATATGGGGGAGGATTGTACTTTATTTATTTTTATTTATTTTTAAATTTCAAAATATTAAGGGGCCACAAATATTTTTGTTACATGGATGAATTGAATAATGCTGAAGTCAGGGCTTTTAGTGTACCCATCACCAGAATAGTGTACATTGTACGTGACAGACAAATTTTTTCCCTTAACCCCTTCCAGCCTCCCCCACTTCTTGGTTTCCAGTGTCCATTACACTACTTTATGACCGTGTATACCCATCATTTAGCTCCCACTTATTAGTGAGAACATGTATTGTTTGTTTTTCCATTCCTGAGATACTTCACTTAGGATAATGGTCTCCAGTTCTATCCAAGTTGCTGCAAAAGACATCATTTCATTCCTTTATATGGCTGAGTAGTACTCCATGGGCTGTGTGTGTGTGTGTGTGTGTGTGTGTGTCTGTGTGTGTGTACTATATTTTCTTTATCCATTTATGTATTGATGGGCACTTAGATTGATTCTATTATCTTTGCAATTGTGCTGTGATAAACATGCGGGTGCAGGTGTCTTTTTGATATGACTTTTCCTTTGTGTAGATACCTAGTAGCAGGATTGCTTGATTGAATGGTAGATCTACTTTTTGTTCTTTGAGGAATCTCCATACCTTTTTCCATAGAGGTTGTACTAAAATGAGATTGAATAGACCACTGAATTCAGGGGACCTAGAATTTGAGAGTGGAGTGGGTGTGGTGAGTATGCAGTACAATGTAGGTAATGAAATAAAACAGAAACCTTTAAAAAAATTTTTTAGTCTAACTTACAGCAAAGTACACAAACCTTAGCTCATTGAACTTTTTTATATGTAAAACATTTCTGTCCACTTTGGAAGGTTTCCTCTTGCTCCTTCCCAGTAAATATAACCTTCCCTCAACCCCCCACCTTTACAGCTAGCCACTGTTCATATTAACCGTGTACTTTATTGTGTTTCTGGCTTCTTTTCATCAACATAAAGAATGTGATATTCTTTTATATCACATGTATGGGGAGATTATTTTTTATTTTTTTGTTGCTGTGTGTTATTCTAATATGTGAATATACAATTATTTATCCTGTTAATGAACAGTTAGATAGTTTCAAGTTTTTGCCTATTATTAATAAAGCTTCTGTGAACATTTTTTGAACATGTATTTAGCTGAACTATGCAAATATTTCTTTTGGGTATATAACTAGATGTGGATTTGCTGGATAAACAGCATATGTTTAGTTTTTATAAATACTGCCAAACTGTTTTCAGAAAAGTTTGTTGAGTCCATTTGCACTGCCATCAGCAATGACTGAGTGTTCCAGTTGTTCTACATCCTCATTAACACTTGATATTTTTATTTTATCCACTCTGGTGTGTGCAGTGTGCCTTTTTGTTTTCATTTTCATTTTCCTGATGAGTAATGATATTAAGCACCTTCTTGTATGTTTGGATATCTCCTTTTGTGAAGTACCTATTCAAATCTTTTGCCCATTTGAAAAAATAGGGTTGGTAGTTGTTTTCCTATTGATTTGAAGAAATTAAAAAAATTCTACATGTAAGTCCATATATATGTGTGTGTGTATGTATGTGCATGTATATATGATATATGTACATATGTGTAATATATACATATACACACATAAGGATATAAATCTATATGTATGAATATATATGTACTATATATTTTATCCTACATATGTGTGTATGTATATATGTATAATATATATGTGTATATGCATATATGAGTATATATGAATATACATAAATTGATCTATATATCTGTATCTCCTCCCATAGTGTGACTTGCTTATTATTAATGGTATCTTTTGATAGCAGATGTTCTTAATTTTAATGAAGCTTGATTAACCAACTGGGCCTTGTATGGTTAGTGTTGTCTGTGGTCTGTTCAAGAGATCTTTTACTGTTCTTCCTGAGATCAGAAGAAGCGCAATGGGAAAGGGTATGAGAGAGAAAGAAGACGTGGGGAGGAGGAGGCAACAGCACAGCCATGGCAGCTCAGGTCTGGCTGCATTTTGGTTTTCCTGATCGTCTGTGTCCACCCGGTGGTTACATGACCTCTACCTCTATTTGGTTGATGCTTTGCAGGGGCAGGGCACTAGAGGCCTGAAGGTGCCAGGATTACAAGTATTTTCAATTTAATAAACATTTACATATTTATTTATTTATCTATTTTTATGTTTTAAAAAGAGTTTTAATAAGATATAATTGACATACAATAAACTACACGTTTAAAGTGTTAATTTTGGTGAGTTTTGACACACACATATATGCTTGCGAAATCATCACCACAGTTTTGTCCCTCTGAGGCACTCTCCTCCCAGCTTCCCTTCCTCTCTGCCCAGAAATCTGCTTGCTGTCGCTATTTTTTTTCATTTCCAAGATTTTTGTATAATATAAATAGAATCATACTGTATATACTCATTTTTGTCTGGTGTCTATTAATCAGTGTATTTTGAGATTCTTCCAAGTTGTAATATGTATTAATAATTATTCACTTTTTATTGCTGAGTAGTATTTCATTGTATGAGCATCCCACCATTTGTTTATCCATTCACCTGTTGATGAACATTTGCGTTGTTTTCACTTTTGACTCTTACAAACAAAATTACTATGAGCTTCAGGTACAAGCCTTTGTATGGACATATCCTCGTTTTTCTTGGGTAATACCTAGAAGTGGAATGATTTGGTCATATCATAGGTGTATTTAACTTTTTAAGAAACCGCCAAACTCTATTCTAAAGTAGTTGCACCATTTTACAGTCCCACTAGTTGTATTTGAGATTTTCAGTTTCTCCACATTCTTACCAACACTTGGGATGGTCCACTTTTTAATTGAAGATATTCTAGTTGGTGTGTAGTGGTATTAAAACCACACATTGAGATTTTAATTTGCAATTCCTAATGACTAATGATGACGAGCATCTTTTCATGTGGTCTTTTCCCATCCATAAATCTTCTTTGGTGAAGTGTTTATTCAAATCATTTTCCCAATCTTTAAGCTAGGTTGTTTATTTCTTATTATTGAGACCTGAAGATTCTTTATATACTCTGGATTTAAGTTCTTTATCACATATGCAATTTTCAAACAGCTTGTGGCTTGTCTCCTCATTCTATTAACAAAAGTTTTAAATTTTAATGAAGTGCATTTTATCACTTTTTTTTCTTTCATCAATTGTGGTTTTGTTGTCATATCAAGAATATTTTGCTTAAAAAATATCACAAATATTTTCTCCTATATTTTATTATGGAAGTCTTATAGGTTTTTACATTTGGGTCTATAATCCATTTTGAGTTAATTTTTGTATATAGTGTGAAACATGGATCAAAGTTGTTTTTATGTTTTTTTTTATGCATAGCTTTCTAGTTGCTGTCCTTTCACCTTAAACATTAATTGATCCTATTTGTGTATGTCTGTTTCTGTTCTCTCTATTGTGTTCCTTTCATCTATCTATTTATCCAGATGCTAATGTCATACAGTTTTGATTACTATAGTTTTATTTTTCCTTTTCTTTTCTTATCTTTCTTTTTTTTCTTTGCACTCCTTTTTGAGAATATAGCTTTAAAATACTTCTTGAAATCAGTTAGTGTAAGTCCTCTACATTCAGTCACCTTTTAAAAAGTTGTTGTGGCTGTTTTAAGTCCTTTGAATTTCCTTATTAATTTGTAGAATTAGCTTGTAAATTCCTACAAAAATTTCTGAGATGTTGATTGTCATTGTCTGGAATCAGTGGATCTTTCTGGGGAGAATAGACATTTGAACTCTGCTTAGTAATAAATGGGAGTGCCTACTTTCTTACAGTCTCTCCAACATGATATATTCTCAAAATTTTCAAATTTTCTAATAGTTGAGAAACAGTTTTTGTGTTGTTTTATTTTGTACTTCTCTTATTATGAGAAAGATTTGGGGATGTATTTAGTGAATATTGGTATTCTTATATGGACTATTATTTCACACCTCTTCCCCACTTTTCTATTGGGATTTTGATTGTCTCAATTTTTAGAGGTGTATATTAGGGGTATTAGGTGGGTTTTTTTTTTGTCTGAGCTGTAAGTTGCATACATTTTTCCCAATTTGTGGTTTGGCTTTTGACTTATCATATAAAATTATTTATTTTAAAATTAAATTTATTAATCTTCATTATTTCTGGTGTTGTAATCACAGTTAGAAATGTTTTAGCTCTTCTTAGGTTATGAAGAAATTCACTCATTTTTTCATTATGTTTGTATGATTTCATTCTTTTACATTTAGATGTCTGATATATTTAGAAACCAATGTATCATGTGAGGAATGGATCCAACTTTATCTTTTTTCATATGGCTATCCAGTTGTTCTATCACTATTTATAAAAAAAAAAACAACCCTCTTTTCCCTACATTTGAGCTCCTGCCTTTATCACATACTAAATTTCAAAGGCGGTCGGGCTATTTCTGTGTTTTTCCATTCTGTTCCATTGGTCTATCAGTTTATCCATAAGCCAATACCACACTGCTTTAACTATAGAAACTTCGTTATGTTTTCCTATCTTGAGGGTAACTTCCCACATATTTTTCTTCTTTTTTAGGGTTTTGCTGACTATTCAAGTTTAACCATAATCTTTATAATTAATCTGTCTAGCTCCTGGAAAAATCCTGATAGCATATTTGCTGCACAGATGCATTTAAGATTGCATCTTAAAATTTACAAGTAAACTTAGGGAGAATTGACGTCTTTGGATCTTGAGGCTTCCAATCATGAACCGTGGTATGTGAGCCCATTTTGGGGGGTCTACTTGAGTATCTTTTAAGAGTGTTTCATGTTTTTCCTCATCTATGTTATGCATACTTCTTATATAATACTTGGGAATTTTGTCTACTGTAAAGAGGATCTTATCTTTTATTAGATCTGATTATTATTTGTATAAATGAACTCTACTGATTACTATATGTTAATTTTCTACTTTGTAACATAACTGTTATTATTTGTAGAGGTTTTTCCATTGATTCTTTCAGTTTTTACAAATATGTAATAAAAAGTTTTGTTCCCTTCTGATTCTTATGCCTCATTCCTTTCCCATTAAAATTGTATTTTCTAGTATCTTTAATATATGCTAAATAATGATGAAGACTGTAGGCATACTGGTTTTGACTCCAGTGTTTTCACACTCAGTTGATGGCTTTTGGCTGAAATTTATATCGTTTCCCAACTTAAGGAATTATCCATCATTCCCTGATTCAATGAGTATTTTAAAAACATGAGTATATGTTGAATTTCATCAAATTCTTTTCTTCTTTGGGATCTATTCCCTCAAAATCGCCTCATTTTTCTTCGACCTCTAATCTCTTCATCTTTACTGACTTTTTTTTTTTTTATTATTATAGCTTATTATGGGGGTACAACCGTTCTGGTTAAGTATATTGCCCATGCCCCTCCCAACCCCCCTGACTTTTCTATCTCTAAACATATACAAGCCTGATTTACTCTTAAAAATTCCCTTTGATACTCCTTCTTTCCTTTTTTCTGCCCCAAATTAAGAAAAGTGATGAATGCATCTTCCTTTCCACATTTACAGTCTAGTGGCTATTTTTTTCTTTTTTTTGGTACGTTATATATATAGTTTCTCACCCATGTTTCCCTTTGTTCCCTAGTGTCAGAGTGTAACATCTCGGTCCAGATGTAGTTGTATTTCGAAAGCTGATTTTTCCATGCTATTTAGAACTTTATGCCTGATTTTCAGGGCATCTTTGAGGCACAGGTTTAGCTCTTGTTTATGTGCCATGATTATTGTCCTAACATTTAGTTACACATGATGCCACCAGGTGGAAGGGGTCACTCTGTCTGACCTGAATTAATTAATTAATTTTTAATTAAAATTTTTATTCTGATATAATTGTAGATTCACATGTAGTTGTAAAAAAACAATACAGAGACCCTATGTACCCTTTACCCAGTTTCTCCCAAAGGTAACGTCTTGCAATATCACGACCAGGATATTGGCATTGACACAGTCAAGATACAGAACAGTTTCACCACCATAAGGATCCCTCCTGTTGCCTGTTGCCTTTTTATAGCCACGTCTCCCTCCTCAAAAGAGGGACAAATTATTGATATGTACAGCAATTTGGGTAAATTGCAAGACAATTATGCTGCATGAAAGTTCTAAAGATTCAATTCTGTATGATCCCATTTATATAACATTCTTGAGGTGACAAAATTATAGAAATGGAGAGGGATTAGTGGTCTTCTGACCTGAATTTAAAAGTGTTAGTTCCATTTCAATTTTTAAACACTTTTCATTTTTATGGGAAAAATATGTAGCATCATTTAAGAAAGTCAAGTCTAGAAAAAAATTGCACCATCATTCAATTAACACCATGTTTTGGAGGAAACTTTTTATAGCAATTGGGTATAATTTAATTTTTATAGTCTTTTCCAAATGTAGAAATTATGGAATTATGGAATAGTTATTGAATAAAAGTATGAATCATTCATATACTGAACTTCTGCCTTAGCCAAAATAATAGAGAAGATGTACTGATTCTTGCCTCCAAAAGTGAAGTATCTTTAGAAAAATGTCACCATGGTTATGTGTGATTCTTTCCTGCTGTCTCTACACAGCACATTACTGCTTCTGCAGAGCCAATGGTAATATGACATTTACTTCTTCTCTTTCCTTCATGCACAGGTTTTAAGCCCTTTTCGGGCAGATTTCATTGTTATTTGATAACACAAAATCTTTGGTAACTTTGAAAGTTTCTAGATAATTTTACTGAAGAAAGTAATATGGTGAGGGGCTTTGCCATGTTGAGCATGTTAGGACCCTACCCAATTGCCAGGCTCACAAACTGTGTTCTTTTTTTTGTTGTTGTTTGTTTGTTTTTTGAGACAGAGTCTCGCTTTGTTGCCATGGAGTCAGCCTAGCTCACAGCAACCTCAAACTCCTGGGCTCAAGTGATCCTCCTGCCTCAACCTCCTGAGTAGCTGGGACTACAGAAGTGTGCCACCATGCCCGGCTAATATTTTCTATATATTTTTAGTTGTCCAGCTAATTTCTTTCTATTTTTAGTAGAGATGGGGTCTCGCTCTTGCTCAGGCTGGTCTTGAACTCTTGACCTTGAGCAATACTCCCACCTAGACCTCCCAGAGTGCTAGGATTACAGGCGTGAGCCACCATGCCCGGCCGCACACACTGTGTTCTTGAGTATTTGTCACCCTTGCCGGGAGCCAGTGCAGGCATTCCCACTTAGAGTCAACCCTGTACCCTACCCAGGGGTCTGGAAAGAGGAGCTCCTGCTTCTACTCCTGTGATAAGAAGTCCTTGTGGGAAGTAAAATTTTGTGTAGAAGTCAAAGTGTGTTCCATTTGTAAAAACTACATTTTCTTGTTTATTATAGAAACTCCTCCTGAGAGAGTACCCAAGGGAAATTTCTTTGGGTTTCCAGCCAGATCTCTGATCTATATAGCTATAAAAGAAATCCCCTTTCAAATGTCATCTTATGGCCCTAGTGCCACAGATAGAAGATGTTTCCTTTCTTTGATTGGAGAGGAGTAGCCAGGCGCAAACTTGATTTGAAATCACGGTGTTTGGATCAGAGTTGATTCTAGGATACTGTTGGCTTTAGTTTTCCTGCCATAACAGAAAAAGAGAAGTATATATGCTTAGGACACCGCCACCCCTGCCCATCCACCCCAGTTACCTTCCCTCTAGGAAGTGGGAGTACAGGGGTTGTAAGACTGCACTGCTGACCCTAAGCTGAACAAAGGATCGTGGTTGCGTCCTGTGTCTCCTTATGTTCTTCTTCCTAACACGGAGGCCTGAAAACTGAGTGTTTTGGGAACTGCTTCCTCCTCTAATTGGGTTCTGGGGTGAGGGTGACTGAAGCAGTGGAGGCAGAGATCATGATGTCTCTTCCTGATTCAAGATACAGTCCCTAAGCAACCTGGGCAGCTGCTGAACCTCTCTGAAATAGTTTCCCTGTCTTTGCTGTGAGTACTGGTTTCTCAGTGCACACCTTACATTGCCCAGCCTGGATTGCCCGCCTCCCAGAGGAGCTGACTGCATCAGGGCATTTTTCAAACCTGGCAGTGTCCTCACTTTAGAAGGGCACAGGTAAGTGCAGAGAGAGACAGGCAGAGACAGGCATTCATGCATTGCTCATCTTCCCTGAGTTAATGCTAGTCATTCTCCTGTTACAGTGACAGAAATTCTCATTTCAGAGTCATGGAATTGTTTTGATCTATAAAGAGATTCTTCTTTCCTACCTGCAGAGATGACTCCCCAGAGGGAATGTCTCAACAGGGACTACTTTATTTTTGTTTGTTTCACAAATGGACAAGAACTCCAGCCTATACTCCTCCCCTTATTTTTAGAGCCTGGTCACTTTAACTTGGCTGAATTCTCTCCTCAACATCCTGGTGAGCTTGTCTTCAGCTTGTTCCTCTCAGACCTCCTCCTTTGTCATTTCAATTAAAATGATAATGAACTCTATGTCAGGGAGGAACATCAGTAATTTAAAGTGCCAGATTCTCCTCTTTTCTTCTGCAGCTTTGTTATTAGTGATCACTCTGTTTTAATACCTGTGGCCTGGGGTCACTGTGGGATCTGTGTCCCCCAAGTCTGTTCTCTGCTGGGCTAGTTTTTATTGGGGTAGGCATTGACGGCGTCACAGACCACCCAGAGGCAATGGTCAGTCTGTCTTTCAGTGACCACTGCATCATTAAGCACTGTGTGGGGGGCACACCTCTTTTCATCAAACTGTCCTTTATCAGCACCTGTTTCACAAGCTGGTGAATTTTGTAGTCATAAGCATGATACTGACCATCTTCATCTCTGACACATTCTCCTTTTCACCACCCTTCATTTTCTCTCTCCTGGGGCAAACCCAAAAGCTTTCTTTTTCTTTGGATCAGGTAAATGCATGTACCTCAGTTCACTTCCTGGGACCAGGGGCTACACCAGTGGTCTCAAATTTAAGTATGTGTCTGAATCACTTGAAGGGCTTCCTAAAATGCAGATTCTGAGTTCCATTCACAGAGTTTCTGATTTAGTAGGTCTGGGGTAGGACTCAAGAATTTTTATTCCTAAGGAGCTCCTAGGTGATGCTTCTGCTGTTGCCCTGGGAACCAACCTCTGAGAACTACTGGGATACACTATTGTCTTCTGCGGCCAACTGGCGGCCACGCTATACTCGCTACTGAACAGCTAGTTTCCTGAGATGAGAACTCTCGAGATTTTTCCTGTGAGTTGAGGAAGTATTGATATGTAAAATGTATTTTGTTTTTGAATTCTTTCATGATAATGTTCTGAATTCTAAATATTTTTTTTCTAAGAAGTGATGCTTTAAAGTTTTTCCTCAAATGGTTTTTCCAGCACTTTTCCTCTGGGTGCAATCTTCCTCCACATTCTTCATTGGTTTCCTTCCCCTCAGTTGTGGATTGAGTTTACCAGAAGAGCCTAAGATGAAGATTCATGTTAAAGTGATTTCTCTGAAGGCATTCTAGGCAAATCCAGCAGAGGAATGCAGAAGTGAGTGTGAGGAACTCTGAGCAAGTGTGCAAAGTCAGGCAAATTCTGATACTGGGCACCTTTGGCTCAAGTCTGCATGGAGTCTTTGAAGACATTGCGTGACATGCCTCAGAATTGTCCTGGGCAGGGGCCAGACTTATAGAGTAGTTATGCCCTGACACATGTCAGTTGTGGATTCAGGGATGCTCCAGGGGACATAAGTTTCCAGGCTCCCTGGGCTCTCCTGAGCAGGGGACACAGGGTCTGGCACCCTGAGTGGAACTCTCTGGCAAATAAAAGTTGGTGTCAGCTGTTGGGAGTTTGTGAAAGCTTACTTGAAGCTGGTGTGCACCAAATGGGAAGAGGTTCTAAGGGCATGTGGGTGGAGCACTGACAGGCATCTGGTAGGCCTCCCACCTGGCAGAGGTGAGGTGTTTCTCTGTTACTGATGTGCCATTGAGGAGAGAAACATTGCATCTGAATTGGTCATTTGTCTTTTGTCTCCTGAGCTTCTCTTCTTCTGGATATATTTTCTGCTCTTGATACATGATCATAAATAAAATTCATAACAGAGCACATCTGTGTTTATCCTGATGCTCTACCTGTTGAGTAAAATTTTGATTTTTACCAATTATAAATCAATGATTCCCCCTAGGAATGGAAGAGGTCTGCTTTGCTGTTAGTGCATCCTGGCTTCCTCTGCCTTTGCTCTTCCCAGACATTTAGAGCTGAAACCACGGACTCTGTCCCACTTACCCTGGCCCTATTCCATTTCTGACAAAAACTGGCAGTTCGCAACAGACCCCACCCTCCTGGAGGACCTGGACGTCTTATTGCTGTTCCCAGCCCTCCTGTCCCATAAGCCCAGGATATTTGTGTGGCTTACATTTTATCATTTTA
>JAQIFY010003946.1:0-12153 GCA_028533085.1 Varecia variegata
GAACCTAGCAGAAGAAAGGAAATAACTAGATCAGAGAAGAACTAAATGAAATCCAGAACAATATAACTATACAGAATATTAATAAAACCAAAAGTTGGTTTTTCAAAAAGATAACATTGATATCCCTCTTGCTACATTGACTAGAACTAGAAAGGAAAGGACACTAATAAGCTCATTTAGGCATGAAAAAGGAGAGGTCACTACAGACATCACAGAAAAACAAAACATTATCTTTGAATACTGTAAAAATCTCTATGCCTAAAAACTACAAAACATGGAGGAAATGGATAAATTCTTAGAAACACATAACATCCCGAGGCTCAATCAGGAAGAAATAGAATTCCTGAACAGACTAATATCAAGCACAGAAATTGAGGCAACAATTAAAAATCTTCCAACAAAAAAAAGTCCCGGACCAGATGGGTCCACAACTGAATTTTACCAAACATACAAAGAAGAACTCATACCTATACTGCAGAAATTATTCCACAACATTGAGAAGGATAGTATTCTCCCCAACTCTTTCTACGAAGCCAATACCAAAGCCAGGAAAGGACACAACAAAAACACTACAGACCATTATCCTTCATGAATATAGATGCAAAAATCCTTAACAAAATCTCAGAAAACTGAATCCAACAGCACACACACAAAAAAATAATTCATCATTTCCAGGTAGGCTTTATCCCAGAGATGCAAGGATGATTCAACATATGCAAACCTATAAATGCAATTCACCACATAAATAAAAGCATGAACAAACACCATATGATTCTCTCAATAGATCCAGAAAAAGCATTTGACAAAATCCAGCACACTTTTGTGATAAAAACTTAATAAAATAGGCATACATGGGACATACCTTAAAATGATTAAAGCTACATTTGATAAATCCACAGCCAATATCATACTGAACAGGCAAAAACTGAAAACATTCCCACTTAGAACTGGAACCAGACAAGGTTGCTCACTATCTCCACTTCTATTCAACATAGTGCTGGTAGTCCTTGCCAGAGCAATCAGACAAGAGAGGGGAATTAAGGGTGTCTGGGAGCAAAAGAGGTCAAACTCTCACTCTTTGCTGATGATATGATATTATACCTAGAAAATCCCAAGGATTCAACCAAGAGACTTCAGGAATTGATAAATGAATTCAGTAAAATCTCAGGACACAAAATCAGTGCACAGAAGTCAATGGCATTCATATGCACCAATAATGGCCTGAAAATCAAAGAGGCAACACCTGACACAATGGCATCAAAGAAAATTAAATGTTTAGGAATATATTTAACAAAGGAGGTGAGAGACACATATAGGGAGAAGTACAAAACACTGAGAAAAGAAGTTGTAGAAGTTGGAAACAGATGGAAAACCCTACCATGCTCATGGATTGGCAGAATCAATATTGTTAAAATATCCATGTTACCCAAAGTGATCTACAGAATTAATACAATCTCTTTCCAAATACCATCATCATTCTTTACAGATATAGAAAAAAATAATTCTACTCTTCATATGGAACCAGAGAAGACAAAGAAATCTTAAGCAAAAAGAACAAATTGGGAGGCATCATTTTACCAGACTTCAAGCTTTATCACAAGGCTATAGTAACCAAAACAGGATGGTACTGGCACAAGAACAGAGAGATAGACCTTTGATCCAGTAATGAGAACCCAGATATAAAACCATCCTCATGTTGTCATCTAATCTTTGACAAAGCTGACAAAAATATACATTGGGGAAAAGAATCCTTATTCAATAAATGGTGCCGGGAAAACTGGATAGCCACATGTAGGAGACTGAAACAGGACCCAAACCTTTCACCTCTCACAAAAATCAAATCACAGTGGATAACAGACTTAAACCTTAGGAGTGAAACTATTAGAATTCTAGAAGAAAATGTGGGAAAGACTCTTATAGACATTGGCCTAGGCAAAGAATTTTTGAAGAAGACCCCAAAGGCAATCACAGCAACAACAAAAATAAATAAATGGGACCTGATTAAATTAAAAAGCTTCTGCACAGCCAAAGAAACTCACGAGAGTAAATAGACAACCTACAGAATGGGAAAAAATTTTTGCATGCTACACATCCGATAAAGGGCTGATAACTAGAATCTACTTAGAACTCAGGAAAATCAGCAAGAAAAAATCAAACAACCCTATCAAAAAGTGGGCAAAGGACATGAACAGAAATTTTTCAAAAGAAGACAGAATAATGACCAGCAAACATATAAAAATGTGCTTAACATCTCTAATCGTTAGGGAAATGCAAATCAAAACCACAATGAGATATCACTTAACTCCAGTGAGAATGGCCTTTATCAAAAAGTCCCAAAACAAAAAATGCTAGCATGGATGTGGAGAGATAGGAACACTCTTACACTGCTGGTGGGACTGCAAATTAGTATGACCCCTGTGGAAAGTAATCTGGAGATATCTCAAAGAACTAAAAATAGAAATACCATTTAATCCAGCAATACCACTATTAGGCATCTACCAAAGGAAAAAAGGCATTCCATAATAAAGATGTCTGCACTTGATTGTTTATGGCAGCACAATTCACAGTTGCAAAGAAGTGGAAACAACCCAAGTGCCCATCAATACATGAGTGGATTAATGAAATGTGGCATATGTATACCATGAAATACTACTCTACTACAAAATACAATGGTGACCTAGCACCTCATATTATCCTGGATAGAACTTGAGCCCATCTTTCAAAGTGAGGTATCACAAGAATGGAAAGACATGCATCACACGTACTTGCCATCAAATTGGTACTAACAGATCAACGCTAAGGTACTCACATGGAAGTAATATTCACTGGGTGCCGGTGAAGTGGGAGGGTGATGGTGAGGGTGAGTAAATTCACTACTAACGGATGCGGAGAGTTCACTGTATGGGGGAAAGTCATACTGGTAGCCCAGGCTTGGGCAAGGCAAAGGCATTATATGTAACCAAAATGTTTGTAACCCCATAATATTCTGAAATAAAAATAAATAAAAAATAAAAAAATGCCAAGTCATTTTCAAAAAGATTATACCCATTTGTATGGCTACCAGTGGTCTAGCAATTTGTAGGTTTGAGTTTTGAAACTGAATAAACTTCATTTCTCTGCCAAATATACCTCTTAAGTCATCTCTACTGCCAACATGCTGGCCTGAACTACACTCCTCTCTCACCTGGATTGCGTCATGGGCTCCTAACTAGTCTACTCTTCCTCTACTCCCACCATCTGCACCCTTTACAGAAAGTCAGAATAGTGTTTTCAAAATACAAATTAATGTGATCATGTTGTGCCTAAGCTTCAAAACCTTCCAAGAATGCTATATTTTTATTAAAATATAAAATTTTATTTATTTATATAAGGCCTTGCATTGTCTGGGTCCTGTCTACAGCTTGTTTCTTTTGTACCTCCATTCCCCTTCCTTAGCACCCCAGGCAAATGTTGGCTTTCTTTCTGTTTGTCCAATATGCCACCCTGCTTCTTCCTTCATGGCTTTTACATGAATTCTCCCACTGCCTGGAATATCTCTCCATACCCCAAATAGCGAATTTGTGGTCATTCTTCAGGTCTCAATTTAAGTATCAATTCCTTGATTTCTCATATAAGTTAATTTCACCTGAAAACCCTCTCAAAGTTTTCTGTACATTATTTTAAAAGCACTTCTCACAGGGTCCAATTAAAGTATATAATTGTTTCTTAATGTCTATCTCTCCTGTAGAATTTAAACTCATAGGAACAAGGATCAGTTTGATCAACCTTTAGTAGAGCTCCTGGCACTTTGTAGGGACTCTGTAATTATTTATTGGATGAATGTGTAAGTACTATCTTGAATTCACTCAGTAAAACATATTCTGGGAGAAAATCTACATTATAAATAAGGTGCTATAAAATCCTCATTCTTTATGTTTAGAATATTATGGGTTGGCATATTTGGGAAGTGAAATGAATCTATCCATTCCCCAATTAGAATATGATTTGGGGGAAAAACTTATTTTGCAAATAAGGGTTAGAATATATTTGACACCTCTAGTTTACATTGGCAGTTTAGCCTTCAGAAAGATACTAACTTACATTGGGAAGTCTATCAGAGACTTTCCTACAGGTTTTCTGTGGCAGATTGTGTCTTCTAAGGATAACTGCAACCCACATGGTCTTCATACAATGTGACTTTGGCACTGCTCCTATCAAGAGACCGGGTCTGTTCCCTCCACTTGAATCTGGGTGGGCTTGTGACTTCAGTGGACTTGATGTTATGTGACTCCCAAATCTAGGTCATAAAAGATGATACAACTTCCACCTGCTTTTAATGGGATTGTTGTCTTTGGAGGCCTGGGCCACCATGTAAAAAGGAGGCTTCACTGCCAGGCCACATGCAGAGGACAAGGTGGGCGTTCTGGGTTGACAGCTGGCATCAGTCACCAAACATGTGGGTGAAGATACCTCCAGGTGAATCCTGCCCCCAGCTTTTGAGTCACCTCCATGTTTTGTTTTGCCAGCAGAAGTCTCAGATGTCATGGAGCGGAAACACGCTGCTCCCCTGTGCCTTTTCAGAATTCTTGACCCATAGACTCCGTGAGCAGAATAAAATGGTTGCCTTAGGCTGCTAAATTTGGGGGTAATTTGTTATGCAGTGATAGGAAGTGAAAAAAAATATCAACATTCTGATTTTCAGTTTTTTCTGACCTTTCCAGTCTGAGAATAAAAACCTACCATTTTAATTTGTATTTCTTTGATTATGAGTAAGGTTGAACCCTTCTTTATATGAGTATTAACCAATTGTATCTCTTTTTGGCTCGTCACTATCCTTTTCTTATTTTTTATAGACTTTTTCCCTTTTGGTTTTATAAGTTTTCTTGATGTATGAAGGATAGTAAATTTTTATTTCTTGTTATATATTCCACATATTTTGTTGTTGTCTTTTATTGTTTATGGTGATGTATACGTGTGTTACTCTTTAAAGTCAGAATTTGAATGTTTTCTAGTTGGTCTTTATAGGGAACTCATGACTCTGTGTAATGCTCTGTCCTTCCCAGGCAATTCAACTTACTCTCTGCTTCTGTGTTTGAGAACACAGTGTTTCCTCACCTGAGAAAATGGTCCCTTATAACTTCTAATTTTTCTTAAAACTTTATCATATTTTGGTTAAACGAATGTTCAAACAGTTGTATTTCAGTAAAGTTTATTTATTGTAATATTGAGCCTCTTAACACAAAAGTGATTTAGTTTAATCTTAAGAAGTACAATATAGTGAAAAAGACTCAGTTATACATAGATGTAAGACATAGACTAACAGCAGTGATGTGGGGATGAAAGACCTTGCAAGTGAAAGTGAAAGGAGTTTTTACGAATTTAGAAACAAGCTATGAGGAACTTATTGGTAAGAAAACAACAGTTATGAAATATGTTTTAGCAAAAATCCAGGTGAGGCATGGGTTATGTATTGTTTTTAAATGATGAGATGGGGACAATCTAGGAACAGGGTAGATAAAATAAACATAGTAGAAATTTGGAAAACAAGAAAGGCCAAATATAAAAGGCTGTCCCTATATATGATAACAGTTAACATTTCAAGAAAGCCATTGGATAATTAAAGCCATTGTCAGATGTGAAAACGTGTACCTACTTTTGATATCAATCCTGTAGATCTGAGTTGTCAGAAGTAAAGCCATGGATGAACCATAGGTATTTTTATCCAGTGAAGATTATATATCTAAAAGCATAATAATTTAGGGTAGGTAGAATGACACATGTGGTTCAATTCTGTTTTTCAAATTTGAGAGTATATTCTGTATGAATATTGGTAGTTGAACATTAGCACAAAGCCATGTTAAATACCCTGTGAGTTTCTATTTCTTTAAATCATGATCATGTGAATGTTAAGTTTCATAGAAAGTTACAATTGAGACGAAAATATATTCTCTGACTTAAGATAATGTGACAGGAAACCTAGACGGTTAGAACTACAGGATGTCACAGTTAAAGATCCACTTATTTGCCTGTCGTCCGTTCATCCTCACTGCAAGTTAAATTCTGAGAACTAGCTATGCAAACAAGCCCACAAAGTGACGGCAAGTATCACACTCTGAGATAAGCAGCAGCAGCAGCTGCATCAACTGCTACTCAGGAGAAATCCTTCCAAAGTGAAGGGATGATAATTCATTACATCATTCTTCACTAGCATGATTAGAAAGAAATGTGATTGGCAGTGACCTTTTATGTAATCTTAAAATCTCTTTACACATAATGCAATCCTTGTTGACTTAAGAATGTTTTTGAAAACACTGAAATATTAATAGAATAATTTCTGTTACATTTAAGGATTTTAAACATTTAGTAGTTTAAGAAACAATGGCCAGCAAATTCTCAGTGCTTCCCACTTAATAAAGGAGCTACATCTATCAGGCATAATTGCTTTTATATAAAAGTGTTTTCTCAACACTGTAACTGGCTCCTAGTGGGTGTGAAGTGATATTTCTTTGCATTATCCTGATGCGTAATGATGTAAACATCTTTTCATATGCTTATTGGCCATTTTTATGTTTTCTTTGGAGAAATGTCTATTCAGATCATTGCTTCATTTAAAAAGTTTAGATTATTTATTTTTGAGTTGTGAGGTTCTTTATATAACCTACATACAAGTCCTTTATCAGATAGATAATTTGCAAATATTTTCCCCTATTCCATGGATTGTCTTTTTACTTTCTTGATGGTATTTTTTGAAGCACAAACATTTCTAATTTTGGTGAAGCCCATTTTATCCTTTTATCTTGTTGTGCTTTGGGTTTTATATTTAAGAAGACTTTGACTAACCTAAGATCATAAAGATTTAGCCCTATATTTTCTTTATAACCTGGCAGTAAAGGGATTAGTGAATAGCTAACCCTCACTCACCTCAAACTTTTGGGAAGCTACCATTATGTGCCAAAAATAATCTAAAAGTTATGCCTTATCAAATTGCCTAAGGTCATTGAAACACCCCTTTGGACCCTACGAGGCTTAATGAATAGGTAGATTGATACTTGGGTTCTAGATGAAATCAGCAACATGATTTTAAAAGGAAATAGAAAAACTTAGAACTTCCAGCTTAATTCCTAGGTTGCCACCAAGTCACTAAGAAATACAGTAATTACATGGACCGTGTTGCTATATTCCCGGCACAAACTCCCACAGTCCCTTTGCCAACAATTACCTAGGGCTTAACTCAAAAAGGTCGTTGGTAAGCCAGCCCTCTTGTTTTCAAAAGTACTTGGGCTTTAACAAGTCACAACACAGGTTTTCAAATGTGTCAAAGTCATTTTCCAATGTAAGCCTAAGAGGTTTATGAGATGAAGTTACTCCCCTGAATAATTGATTAAAATCAATGCATTTCTGTGGTGACATTTTAATTTCCTTGATCTTAATCCTTCCCATGTGTCATATATGGGAGAGCTGTTATGAATATTAACTACTACTAAACATATTTAGCCTGCTGGGCACCACAAAATGAACACAGGAGAGGCCATGTCAGTAACCTCAACAGGTACGAACCCTAGAGCCTTGCCTAGCTGCCTTCCCTGGCTACCCTATTGGGACCACACTGCGGGGCTTCCTACAAAGCTAGACTGAGATCAAAGCCACCCACTCAGTTTCCACATCAGAGGCTATGTAGCTCGATCCACCAACACTACAGATGGGAAGATTAAGAATCCAGTGGGGCAAGGAAGGACAACACAGTCATGGAACAACATACCCTAACATTATCACCTAGTAGCAGATTCCCTACCTTTTAAAAGTCAGCTGTCTATAGGATTCCCAAGTGTCAGTATGGTTAAGAGTATCCTAAGCAGGTAGACTGAAATGGAGATAGATTGAGCATCAACAAAAAAAGAGTAAGATGTACTAGAGGTTCTAACAAGGGCAATTAGGCAATAAAATGAAATTAAAAGCATCCAGACTGGAAAGGAAGAAATAAACTATACCTATTTTGCAGATGACATGAGCTTACATGTAAAAATAATCTTAAAGAATCCACTAAAAATTATTAGAATTAATAAAAAGAAACTCAGCAAGTTTACAGGGCATAAAATCAATATACAAATAATAATTGTTTTCTATGCACTAACAATGAACAACTCAAACCTAAAATTAACAAAACAATTTCATTTGCAATAGCATCAAAAAGAATAAAACACACAGACATAAATTTAACAAAAGAAATGGAAAACTTATACTCTGAAAACCCCAAAACATTGTGGAAATTAGAGAACATCTAAATGAAAGACAACTTTTGTTCATGGATTGGAAGACTTAATATTTAATACTAAGATGGCAATACTCCTCAAATTTATTTATCTACAGACTCAGTGCAATACCTATCAAAATCCTAGTTGATCTTTATTCAGAAGTTGACAAGCTGGACCTAAAATTCATATGGAAATTCAAAGGACCCAGAATAGCAAAGACAGTCTTGAAAATGACAAAAGTGAAGGACTCACACTTCCTAATTTCAAAACATACTGCAAAGCTACCATAATCAAGACAATGTGGCACTGGCGTAAGGACAACTGTAGATAGTGGGACAGAATCGAGAGTCCAGGAACAAGTCCTCACATTTGTTACAACTGATTTTTGACAAAGGTACCAAGATAATTCAATGGAGAAAAATAATCTTTTTAATAAATGCTACTGAGACAACTGAATATTCACATACAAAAGAATAAAGTTGGACACCATATACAAAAATTAACTTGAAATTGATCATGGCCTTAAAAGTAAGAGGTAAAATTATAAAACTCTTAAGAAAAAATAGGTATAAATCATGATTTGGGGTTAGGCAATGATTTTGTAGCTATAACACCTAAAGTACTAGCAACCAAAGAAAAATATATTATTTTTGGCAGATAATGGTCATCTGCTAAAAGTTTGAAGTAGGTGAGGGTTAGTTATTTACCAACAACTTGGCTACCAAGTTATAAAGTAGGAAAATTTCAGATCAAATTTTACTAGACATTTAATAAACATTTACAAGCAAGTAGACAAAATATTCCATATAATATTTTATATACTTGATGAAGTTCCAGGTCTCTATTCTTTTAGGTGTTTGACCACCACCATACATAGAAGATTCACTAGAGGAAGAAATAGCAATATTCTAGAGACATCAATCTATTTCTCTTGTAGTCAATTTTAAGGACACATATTTTTTTTAACCTCAGTGGCTAGACACCAAACAATTTTGGAATTAAACTTTGGGTACTACCTATTCCTAAGGACACAGGCTACAGATCTCACTAGGTTCTCATACTCTATTTTGCAAAGGTGAGGAGTGTCCCTAAAACATTTACCCAATCCACAAGTCTTAATGTCACTGCATTCAGCGATATAAATAGAGTTTTGAGATGGGTTATACTAATTAGGAAAACCTCTGGTGTTGACCAAGCTATGGATAGAAAGCTATATGACTTGTAGTACTGCCTCTGCGATGTGGCCTCTCAGATTAAATGTGGTTGTCCTTGCAGGAGTATACATTTGTGATTAGAGCAGCTGTGTGTCACCAGAGTGTGGCTTTAACTCACATACCTTATATAGCTATAGTAATTTAAAAGTGATTTACAAACATTGTAACGGGGTGGGTAGAGAGCTGCAAAAGATTGAAAATGCTGTTCTTACTTAAACAGTTTATGAAGACGGGAGAAATATATTCAGTTAACTCTTATCAGATGCTTTCCGAGGACGAGGCTGTGTTAAGCATTGGGCATGTGGAGATGAATTAGATGCTACCCATGCTTTCAAAAACATCACCTTCTAGCAGAGGAGACAGACATGTGGGCAAACAATTACCATGCCATAATTATATAGCACAAAGCCAGAAAAATATACATAGGTATGTAGAGGAGTTGGAAACATCACAGAGGGCATTTGATCAGAGAAGGCTTCTCAGGAAGAGACAAGTGATTTCTGTTTTGGGGTCTGGGCAGGAGGAAAGGACAGTTCAGGTAGAGCCTCTGCCCAGAGAAGGCAGGGAGACTGGAGACTCACGTGGTGTTTGGGGGATGAATGCTGGTGCAGGGCTGCCGGTCATGAAGCACTCTAGCATTGTAGCTGGAAGTTGGGCAGGTAGGGGTTAGGTCGTAAATGGCTTTGTGGCTCCCCTAAGTGTACAAGTAAACAAAACATAGTGAACACAGTAATTAAAAAAAAAAAACAAAAAAAAAAAAAACCTGTTCTTTCATGTAGATGCTAAGAACAACTTTAGATGATTTGAGTATTAGAGTTTTCTCTTCTAAAAAGCCAGGGTACAAAAATGACAAAATGCTATTTAGGAAAATTCAAGGACTCTAATGAGATTATGCAATGGCAAAACTGAGAAGCGGGTGGGATTTGGCCTCAGGTGACTTCCCGCCAGGATTCTCAGGCCCTATCCCAACTTCCCCAGGCTCCGGGTGGGTGGCTTCACAATGGCTTTCTCTTCCATGAAAGCTGGTGTTTCCATTCACCTAAACTCTCTTATTTACTGATTTTTATCAACCAACATGTCAGTGTCAGTGGTTTACTTTATTACATTAGGCTGCAAAGGTTAAGAAGGTGAACAAAATATTCACCAGAATTCCTGCTAGAGAAAGCTCTGATTTTGGAAGAAATATTTTGATATTCTACTCGGAAAAAGGGTATGTAACCACAAGGGAATGTTCAAACAACAAGGAGTACTCAGCAAACAGCTATGAGTAAGAAAAGAGCAAATACTTGTTCTGTTCTGCAGCGGGGAGAGAGAGAGAGAGAGAGAGAGAGAGGGAAAAAAGTGGTGGGAGGAAAGAATGGGGTTGGAGAGAAGCTAATAGAAGACTCTGTGCTCCATAATATTACCCAAATCTTCAAGTGGAAGTTGACTGAACTCCCAAAGGGCATTTTAAATGAATTGCATATGGGCCTATGAGTAAACCACAGCCACTTGAAGAGGTTGAGGGTCACAAAGGAGCCTGGGCTGGAGGAGAGGAAGGTTCAGCCAGTCACCATGAGTTCTGATGAGGCCAGAAGAACCCAAACTCTTTGAGGATTAGCAGAAATCTTTAGGAAAGTATTACCTTTCTTCTGGCTGCGTTAAAGCCAATTCCACCCAGATTTAAGGTGAGCTGTGATGGAGGGGAGGGTTCTCATCTAACATTTGGGTTTCAGTTGCATTGTAATACAGACTTCCTGGAAGTAATATATCAAACAAAAGGATGACTGTAACTTTGAAAATTTCAGATTATTGTCTAAGGAGATGTGTTGCAGGGGATCCAAATAGTCTTGCAAAACCTTTTAGTTCAAAACTCAGCTCACGTTAGCAGTCTGAACATTACCACACATGAAGGGCAACGCAAAGCAAAATACTTGAACTCCTCCTTCAGGTTAACTTTGCTCCTGGGGGATTTTATGTCTTTTGGTAACATTATCTCTAACCTGCTAAGACAGCCCTCTCCTCTTCCTGTGTTGCCTTGAATGGTGTGACCTTAAACCTCTGCCTTCCCAGGGCGGATACTTCACAAGTCAGAGGAAAACTATCTGATCAGGTATCCCCTTCTCTGCCCCCTCTCTCCTGCCACAGGGGAAGTGATCAACCAGCAGCAGGTACCAGCCACAGTGAACTGTGCCTGCCGGAAGCTCTGAAAGGCTATTTCTTCAAGAATGAAGAAACTCTCATTTCTCTCTTCTCCACACTGGACTCACTGAAGAAGGAGGTAGGGAAGCTAATATGCAATCCTTTTGGATTCTCCCTGTTATCGCCAACTGCTTTGAAATGATGAATTTTGAAACTAGAGAGTAAAAGAAGGAACAGAACTGAGATTCTCAGGTTCTGTGATATATATATACACATACACACACATTATATATATACACACATATATATACATGAATACATATATATATACATATACTTCTGTTCTTGCCTTCTGGTTGGGGAATCCTGCTGGCTGACTTGTAATTTGCAGAAGAGATTTCTTTTAGGTTTTTCTTATGGGATTTCCCAGGCTTTCTTGTACTTATGTATGATATGTTAACTTACATTATGGTAAGTAGAAGTATTTAAATTCAAATTATGTGGGAGTGAAGGAGTATACGAATCATTATTATAAGGATGATACTTGCTATAAATACAGTTCATAAACTAGCATAGTTTCTGACCAG
>JAQIFY010003947.1:0-12153 GCA_028533085.1 Varecia variegata
CCGTCTCTACTAAAAATAGAAAGAAATGATCTGGCCAACTAAAATATATATAGAAAAAATTAGCCGGGCATGGTGGCACATGCCTATAGTCCCAGCTACTCGGGAGGCTGAGGCAGAAGGATCGCTTGAGCCCAGGAGTTTGAGGTTGCTGTGAGCTAGGCTGACGCCACGGCACTCACTCTAGCCTGGGCAACAAAGTGAGACTCTGTCTCAAAAAAAAAAAAAAAAAAAAAAAATTGTCCCTATAAAGTGAATGACTTAAAACCTTAAATGTCTAATGATATGTTTATTCAACCTTAATATTTATATAATAGTTTATTTGGCTGTAGAAGTGTGATATTCAAAATTCTTTTCCTTCAAGGTATTGCTTAATTGTCTTCCTGTTTCCAATATTCCTATTGAGAAGTCTGATGTCAATATGATCCTTATTACTTTGTAGGTGATTTGCGTGTTTACCTGGAAAATTTTAGAATTATTTTTGTGTGTTTTATGGCATAAAAGTTTACTATAATGTGTGTAGTTAGAGCAGGGTCTGTCATCTATTTTGCTTAGTACTTTCCATACTCTTTTTGTCTGAAGTTTTACAACTTGTTTTATTTCTAGGAAAATAATGGTCATTATTTTTCAAATATTTTCTTCATTTTATTTAGTCTTTTTTCCTTCTGATAAGTGTTAACATTTTATCTCCCATATCTGTTAACTTTTCTCTCATTCGACTATCTCTTTATTCTTTATTGATGCTTTAAATTTCTACCCAGAATTAATTTATTATTTGTTTATATCCATTCTGTTATTCAAACCATTTTTGGTGCTACATTGACAATTAAATATTTCATACCAAGTATCCCCATTTGTTTCTTTCATGTAACTCTTTTTGCTGCATCTAGTGTTCTTCCCTATCTCTCTCAGGACGTTTCTTATGTTTATTTTTTATATTCTATTATTTTTATTTTCCCCGTTATAGGTTGTTCTGTGCATTGCCTTTTTAAAAAAATAATGCTTGCTCTCCACGGAAGCCTCATTATTTTTTTCCTACTCACTTACCTCTTGCTCCATTAGGAAAACCAGATACCCTGGCTAATATAATAGGCAACAACTATTTAAACAAAATCACCAGAAAAAAATTGACTCTCTCCATTTCCCTTGAAAATTTAACAGGTGCTCACAGCATGATGAATGTTTGAAACGAGTAAGCTATTCTCATGTCCATGAACTTCTGCTCCACCAACGGAGTACAACTACCAAAATTAGTTTGCTTTGTGCCCAAACCTATTTATGTCCATCGGTATTGTTATTGAACATAATTGAGTTCAATATTTTGTAAATTGATGAAACACAAATGAGATAAGGAGAAAGCTTATGAAAACAAGTTTTGGGGGGAAAAAATAATGAGTTTTTTAAAAACAATTCAGCCAAAGTAAATGTAGGCCATCTAACTATTTTTAATAATGAGGACATATGACAAAAATCTAGGAGTCCTTTCCAGATTGATTCTCAAATGTTTTACAATTTTAACTTCAATTTAAATAGTCAAAGAAGAATATGACAGATATGTATAGGAGTGCGATTTATGCAAGAAAGATAGCAGAACTCTCATCTGGAGACCCATAGTCAGAGGAAAGGCCTTGGTCTTATTTCAATAGATTGGTGGGCATTTGATTAATAGTATATTTGAAGTACACAATTAAATTTTTATGATTTCTTTCTTTAAGCAACTTTTTAAAATTAACTGAGTAACTCTTGTAGCATTTCTGGCAGTTGCCACACCCCTGGGGCTGGTGGGGGGCACGGAGGAGCTGCTGAGCAGACCCCACCCAGTGCAGGCTGCACTGCCACTCCTCACCCGCCCAGGCCCCAGCCCTGTCATGCCCACAGTGCTGCCCTAGGCCTGGCTGGCACAGCAACCCTCTGTCCCACACTTGGAACGAGGCAAACAGGGACTTGCTCAGGGAACAGGAAAGGGCACAAGCTGAGCATTCTTTCACAGCCACTACACTTCTAGGGCCCTGGTATCTCTCCCACCAGGCCCACATTGGCCACCTCTATAGCAGAACCCAACCATCTTCTGCCTCCTCACGTGTTTCTTGAGGTTTTTGTTTTCATGTCTTAGGATACTCTAAGATCCAGAAATCTCCCTATATCTTCTCTAGCATTTTGGGGTTCATCTGGGAGAAGGATCTAAGAGCCTGTGCTGGTTTACCTTTTTGACTAATCATGTAATACTTGTTTAGTTAAACACACACAAAAAAGTCTAGTTAATTAAAAAAGAAAAAGACATTCTCCACCTACCAGTTTTTGAACATCAATAGATATTTTAGAAGTTTTCCGAGGATTGGAAAAGCTCAACATCACATTTGTTGAGCCCGTGTCATACATAAATCATTCAAATTACTAGGAAGGATTTGTGCACTTTCTGAAACAGACCTTTTTTATTCCTGCTGACCACTCCCATCCCACCTGCCTCCTTACCAAGCCCAGGGGACTTTGCTCGCTCTGTCCCGTCGGTCTGCACCTCTTTGTAGCCAACCTGTTGCACCACGTAGAACTGGCAACGTTTCAATGTAACTTGCCACCGATTTTGAACTTCTAGAGTGACTCTGACGACAAGAATGTCAAAGACTGCCCAGGAAAAGATACTCTTACAGAGAACTTTAGTGTAGAGTTTTTGCTTTGCTGAACTGTTAGGACAAATGTTGCAAGATGTAGAGATATCAGTAATTTCTCTTCTCTGCAGACAAAGCACTTGCACCTAATGAGGTGTTACTGAACTTGATATCTTTCTGCTTTGAAAATCCTCTACCTTTATCAGCACTTCCTTCCAGTGAGATCAGATGTTCTAACAAATCAACTTTTAAATGCATAATTCAGTTACATTATAAAATGTAAATTATAAACATTGTCTTCTACATTTGTATAGGATACTAAACCCTTCATAATCACCAATACTGGATGCAGGGTATTTCCAAACAGTCATATCGGGATAATCAGTCAATTGGGAAGAACTGCCCGAAGTAACAAAGGAGGAATCAATCTATTATTTTATATACAGTTTGTGAAAACACCAGGAAGTCAGATTCTCTTGTATCTTATCAAATAAGTTTTCAGGTTAAAATAAAATTTAATAGACATTCTAATTTGGACTTTCTCATATGGACTCCACAGAGTCTAGCCAAATATTTCACAAATAGCAAAATACCAATAAATGCTTGCTGAGAAAAACTGAATGTATTAACCTAGCAGATGAATTACTAGATAGTGGAAATTTTGCCACCCTTAACAATTTCACTTTTTTTCATATTCCCTAGTTTACATACCTCAAAACATTAGCCTCAGGCCACCAAAGAAGATTTTTGGTCATTATTTAGTAGTTTGATAGTTAATCTGTTCTTTTTTTTTTTTTTTTTTTTTTTCAGACTGAATGGTAGGAAATGTAGGAAGAAGTAACACCTGTGAACTCTGGGTGCTATGATACAGAGTGCTGTGGGGTGGCTGTCCAGCCCCAAACATGCCCACACTCAGCATTCAAATCTTGGATCCCTCTCCCCCTCTGAATTAAATCCAAATTCACAATCCTTTTCATTAATTTGAAAAACATTTCAGTCTCTACCATGTGTCAGGCACTCTGATTTCCTGATAATTAAGACATGAATATATTAATAACACGATCCAACATGAATGTTCGGGATTAGGTAGGGGGAAAATTGCTTATCAGAGAGGACACCTACAGTCCTAGTGCCAGGCCAGCCTCACTGCCAACTGCAGGACAACTAGAATCCTAATACATTTCTAGGAGCCCCAAGAGATACGACAGCTACAGCAGCACTTCTGGGGCCCATTTGGTAGATTGATTCTGCATCTATCAATGCTGAAGGAATAATACTACAAACATATTTTTCTCCCTAATTTGAATCAAGTTTGTCTACAAAACACCAGTGACTCAGCCATAATAATAAATGGCTTAATTCCAAAAATTCATCTATATGGTCTTTCTAAAAGGACATCTATCTGATAGTGCTTTATATAATAGTTGTCTTATAACCCAAAAATAACTGAAAATCCAGACAACGGTGGCATGCCCAGGACCTCTTGACAATGACCCAATGTGTTCAAACACACTGGCCCAAAACAGCAACCCCAGACACCTTCATATCTTCTGCTATTAGACGGACCCAGGAAGGTTCTCACCTACTTGTAAGTTTCCAGGGAGACTAATTTCATCACCCTCCTGTTTCACTCAGCCTGCAATAATGACACCCCTAAATACACTGAAGGTAAGTAACATTGTCTTCGGTGCCCCTCAGCTTGCACGGCTGTCCCCCACCCCATGCCCACCCTGCCCCACCCGACCAGTGAAAAGAGAACTATCAAGGAAGGAAAACAAACATCTAAGATCTTTAGTCTGCTTCCAATTTTGTCCTTTCACAGAAGCCAATTACAGTGAGAAGAGAATCATGGGTCATGAAATAAGGCACTTGGCAGGAATTAGGTGATTGATGTTCTATTGAAGCCAGATATGACCTTGAGCCAGGTACTTAACTCCTTTGGCCTCAGTTTTCTCGTATGTAAAATTAAGGGTTAGAGTAAATGATCGCTGAGTTCCCTTCCAGCTCTAAAATTCTAAGGTTTTAAGTAAGACACTAGTTATCTCTCTTATGAGATTCCCTGGCTATTAACACACTCATTTACTAAATGACATTTTAATTTTGGCCCCAAGTGTTTGAGATTTTTAACATGTTCAACAAATGGTACAATTCACTAGCTAAATGCTTTAGGTTTGATCATAAAATTGCCAGAAGTCGGTTACAACCCTGAGTCTGTGATGAGAAGACTGGGGATTTATAATTGAAACAGACAGCACGGCTTCTGGAGTGCCACAGGGGGAAAGGAATCTATTCCAAAACGAAACAGGCATTACTGGGTTTCTCAGAAAAATATCCCTAGTCACAGTGGCCAGCCTATTAGGAACTCTGCTCACTCTTGCCAATTTTTCTAGTGACTGCTTTGTGTTATCATGGTCTAAAAAATAGGGGTGTATTTTCTTTTCCTCTTTTTTTTTTTTTTTTTAACCGAGGGAAAACAAGATGCATTCGGTCATCAAAAGCAACCCTTTCAGAGAGAGCAATTCAGAGTGCGGTGGAAAGCAAACGCATGCCTGTTAAAGCCACAGTTATTCCCTCACTTGCCAGTCTCTGTTATTCCAGAAACAGCTGCTCCGAAGGTTGGCTGAGGTCTTGTGTAGAGAATCAATTAGCCAAAGAAGTTGGGGCCAGTGAAGAATGTCACTCAAGTAGAGAAAGATTTGGAGAACACTTCTACTTTTGTGTTTCCTGCAAGAAAACACCCATATTTGGCACAACTGATACCCCATGTCACTTCACAAAGAAATGAATCAGTCTAAAATGGGTTTCATGGATGACTTTATCAGCAAAGAAGATGCTGGCCAAACCCAAACGGGAGCCCTGGGATGAGCAAGAGTCCAGAGGGTTATAGGAATGCATCATGGACCTCAGGATCGGCTTTCATTTTCTCTCTGCTTACTTGAAAAGAATGAAATGTTTAAGAAAAAGTTCCAATGGCAGTAGAGGCCTTTTCCTTCAACTAAGAAGTTGTTTTCAAGCAATCGAGATCTTGTCTACACATGATACAAACATTCTTCCGAATGTCTCATTGATATGGTTAAAGCACACTGAAAGCATATATTTGACTTTGAGGGAAAGAACAAGAGTTGTTCCAGTGTTAAAATATTTAATTCTATACCTTTATCTTCATCATCATTTTTATCCTTCTCCTCCTTTATAGAAAACCAATGAAATATGTTTCAACGTGTGTGACATGATTACGCTGGCAACCATGTGAAGAAAAGTTTGCAGATATTCACACATAATTTACAGATGACAACTAAGAGGCTATTCTGATAATTCAAGCAAGAAATGATGAGAGACTGAGTGAAGTTTTGGTAGTAGGAATAAGTCCCATATGGTAATTACCAATTATTTAAAACAACATTTGATTTCTATGTTGCCTAGCTTCTTTTCTCAATAGGAACAGATGGCTCTAAATATATTTCATTTTTCAAGAATTAAACGAGTTTGGAAATATACTTCTTGTGGTAGTTAAAGTCACATAACTGGGGAGATCATCAAAGATTAAATCCAGATAGAGACGAGAAGACAAGAGAAGGGAAGGGAACACAAGAGAAGAGAGGAGAGGAGAAGAGAGAAAGAAAAGGGAGGAGAAGGGAGGGGAGGGAAACGGAGAGACACAATCGTCAAGCAAATAATTTGAATACAGTATTTAAAATTGTAGGTGCTTGGAATTTCTCAATGAACAACAACAACAAAAAATGGACATTCCTTGCCTTCTTGGAATTTTCATTCTTAGTTTTAAATAAGCAAAATATGTAGTATATCAGGTGTTCATAAGTGCTCTGGAGAAAATTAAGGTAAGGAGTGTGGAGGTGGTTGCAATTTCAGGCATGACAGATACAGAAGTCTCTCTGAGCAGCTCGTTTGATGGAAGTGAGAGAGTGGTACCTGGGCAAGGGGGTTCCAGGCAGAGAGCACAGCAAGTGCAGAAACCCTGAGCATACAGCAAGCAAACCAGCATGGCCAGAGAGAGAAGAAAGAGTAGTAAGAAATGAGGTTGCCAGATCACATTGGCTCTCACAAGCCACTATAAGGAGTTTGGCTTTTGCTTTGTGTGTCGAGAAGACAATGGGAGATTTTTAGCTGAGCAGCAATATTATCTGCCTCACTTTTTAACACGGTCACTCTAGCTGCTGCATTGAGAAAAGAACTACAGGAAGGCAGGAGGGAATCGGGAGGCTATTGCTAGGAGACGATTGTCATAATCTGAGTGAGAGATCCTAGCAGCAGTGGAACTGCTGAGACGTGGTTACATTGTGAAAATAGTTTTAAGGTAGAGCCACTAGGGTTTGCTGAGAAATTGGATGAAGGGTGTGAGAGAGAAGAGTTAAAGATGAGATTTTGGCCTAAGTCTGAGATAAGGAGGACTGTGTGAGAAATGGGTTTGGAGTGAAACCGCAGGGGACATTTAGGAGAGGACAGAGGTCAGTCTGGGCACATTTTTGACATGCCTTTACATATCTATTTAGAGGTGTTGAATGGGCAGCTGGAGCTAGAAGTCAGGGAAGAGGTGAGGCTAAGATGATACATTTGAGAGTCATCAAGCTATCTAAGGTCATGAGACAAAGGAGATTATCAAGAGCATGAATGTAGACAGAGAAGAGAAGAGGTAAGGACTGAGCCCTGGGTACCCCAATGTTGAGGTGTCTGAGGAATGGTGATGAGGAAGCAAAACCCCCAGAAAGGGCAGTCAAAGGAGCATGCTGAAGAATGGGTCCTAGAAGCTAATCCGAGAACCTCAAGAAAGAGAGAGTGATCGATTCGGACAAACGCTAAGTCAGGTCAGACGAGACCTGAGATGTGTGAACCCTCGAGGTCAGTTTTGGTAGATCAGATTTGGTGTAGGCAAAAGATAGATGAGGGTTTCCAGAGAGAATAGAAAAGAGACATTAGATTCAAGTAGAATGGAAAAGCTTTTCAAGTTTTACTCTAAAGGTTGACAACTGAAGGAAGAAATGAGATGAAGAATTTTATAGAATTCGCTCACATCCTTGGCAGAGTTCTTTCATGATCTCCTTGGTCTTTTTCTATAAGGAAACCATTCAGTCAGTCCTCTTGAATTTCTGTTGATTTTCTGTTTCTCAGGGTGAAATAACCAGATGAGTTGGCAGTACCCAGGCATGGACATACCAAAGCTTATTTTATTAATAGATTTCTTCGACTTATTCTTCCTTTAAAAGATTGGGCAATAGTCAGGAACTCCAAATCTCATTGGGAGGATAAACAATGTCATAATTTTCTCTAATTTTAATGGGTCAATACTAAAAACTAAATGATGATTATTGTTTTTGATTCATGTAACAGACTGATTGAGCACCTGATTGAGGCACTATGTAGGTGACACAAAGCTTTATTGGTCAGACATCTTTCCCGTAAGAAGTCTTTTCTTTATTAGTGAAGATAGGACACGTATCTACGTAACTAGGCTGTAAGTACCTACATTTTATCAAGATGAAAATTCTCAACAGCCAGGTTAATCTGATTTTGTTCTCATCACCAAATTTAACAAGGGCTTTCCAATTCCCTGAACCTTTCTTCTTTTTTCATGTCAACATATCAAATGCCATAAAATTTTTTATAACATAAGGGATTTGGAGAATAGTATATATTTAGATCTGAGTAATGCCCTGCAAGGGAAGAATACGATTGAGTGTTCATATTGACTAAGAGAGGGGATGCTACGACAGGTGCCTGGGAGATTTCTGGCCACAGGAGACAGTACTTATGAGGGTGTTCACAGGAACTTGGAGTCCTTCCCAGGCTTCGCTTCCTAAAGATCTATCTTTCTGCAAACCTTTCTGGGTATGAGAGTCCTACTTCCCACCACTGAAGTAGAGTTCGGGTAATACAAGTTCTGAAGTGGTACCAGTTACACCAATAATCTGACATTTACTTAATTGCATAACATACATAAAGTTGGAAATTACTGTGAGCTAATTTTCCAGTGAGGAATTGTGGCTTGGTTGCATCTGCAATACTGGGAAACAGCTGCAGAAGCCTAGGGGAGTTTCACAAAGTCGATAAACTGCTCCCAATAATAGATCTTGCAAATGTCAACAATAGGGAAATTCTCTTATGGTGCATATCATAGAAAGTCCCTTTTCTGCAAAGAAACTGATCTATGTGTCTCTATGGAAAAGCTGGAATATTCAGTAAGACCACTACAATACCAGTGGCATAAAGTTTGGAATGAGACATAAACTTGCATTTTATGGAATTAATTATTTTTAGAATTAATTATTAAATAATGGGGCAGAAATCTGCCTACTAAATCATCTGCTCTATAGCCTTGGCTTTCTTTAACTATTAATAGGAGTAGAATCTATAATAGACACTAAAAAGCTGTTTATCAGCTAAGACTTCAAAAGAGTGAGAAAAACTCATATTTTGGTTTAAATGATAATGGGTCCTAACAAATATCAATCTCTGAGTAATGAGATTGTGTCTTTACTTCAAGACCTCCCCGAAGGTCTCAAGATAATGACATCTATTCTTAAGTCACTTTACTTAACCATACTCCTTTACTTAAAGTCTCCTTTATTTAAAGTCTCCTTTACTTAAAGTCAATGGATTCCTGATGCTAACCACACCTACAAAATATTTCCATAGCAACACCTAATTAGTGTAGGGTACTGTTGCCTACTTGTATTTCACACATAAAACTAGCCATTATGGAGGGTTATATGAGGATTATGGGGTTCTGTTGAAACCCATTCTTCATTTTGTCGAGGCTACATTGTCTCACCAGGAGTTTTGAAAAGATGAGTACATAAAATAACAAGTTATGGATGAGAGGAAACTTTTTCTGTTTGTTATGTGCACAAACTCTGTACTTTCTAAGCTTCCCCCAGCATGACCCTTAAGGAGGAAATTCTTCATCCTTATTGTCTTCTCAGAAATAAATTACATTTAGAAAGGCTGAAGAAATCTGTTCAATCGTTTGGAGTGATAATAACATTCCAACAAGCAAAAATGTGTTTTTTTACCAGCATCAAAATTTGCCAGAATTTATGTGTATGCAAAAAATTAAAGGAGTTAGAATTTTAAAATTTCAAACTTGGCACATGTATTTCTCCAGTGAGGCATGTGGGTTTTGCAAGTTTGCAAGGGCAGGGATGGGGGGAGGAGGGATTCAATTGGGAATGAATGTTACCAATAAGGAAAGCACTAAAGGTTCTGTTTAGGTCACCAGCATACAGGGACATAGCCATACCCACTTCCTCCTCCTCCTCCTCCTCCCACTGGTTTTCCAAGATCAATCCCAAGCAAGGGCAGAAGATATATCATTCAGTAGAGCCCCATCAATGGCGCATTCCTTTCCCAAATTCCTGCAATGTCAAGGGCGCTGGCCAAAAAAGAGTCTCATCTTTTCTTTCTCTTTGTTTATCAGCTTCATATTATGGTAACAATTCTCTCTGAATTGATCATAGCAACAATAAATTATAACTACTGAGCAATTACTAAGTATCAGAAACTTTTCTCAACGCTTTATATATTTACTTGTATAATCTTCTTAACAACTGTGAGATAGGTACTGTTATTTTCCCCTGTTTTATAATTAGGAAAACTGAGGCACACAGAAGGAAGATAGTGTGTTTCAGGTCACATGGTTACTTCAGTGGCCAAGCCAGGATTCAAACCCAAGCAATCTGGCTCCAGAGACCAGCTCTGAACCACTAGAATAAATCACTGGAACCCCAAGGAATGTACTTGATATTCAGGCACAAGCTAAAACGTTGTTATTCTCAAAACCATTTGACTGTTAAAATAGCTTCCATTTTTTCACCAACAGAATTAAGATAGAAATCTCTGTAAGATATTAACGCACCCCAAAGTTTAAATTTCATAATGAAATCCACAGAAACTAAGGTGCCGAATGGACACTACCTAATAATATCTACCAATTAGGCTTGGGGCCAGCTTGTTTTGAGTTTGAGTTTTGAATGTGACAAATCCAATTTATAATGTTTTAGTCTTTTATTTGAATTCCTGCCTGAGGGGAATTACCTAGGATTGCTACTGGGTAAATAATTATCAGTTTCTTTATTCCAAAATACTTTGAGACAAATAGGTAGGGTTTTTTCTTCTAATCCATTAATTTTTATTGGTTTATGAAAAGCAATGGGATAAGTTTCTGTGGAAGAGAATTCATAATTTTTTTTTCAGTAAAATTCCACTTTCTTCAATATTTTGTCTCTAGATCAACAAAAAGAGCAATGATAATATCTTTTCAGAGGCAAAATTGGTGTGGAATTTTTTCCTTTTAGCAGAACTTTAGACTCTGAAGAAGTATTTTGGTATGCTTATTTAAAGAACAGCTAGATTTACTGCCAAATAGCTCTTCATGAAAGACATATGTAAATACAGCAGAGTAAACGAGATAATTCTATTTCATTTGAAAAACACTTTCTTAATTATGTGAACTTGTTTGAAAGAATATAAAATGCTCTGTATTTAGTTCTGTAAGAAGTTTGGCTGCGATATTTATGATGAAATCATAGCCAGGAGTTGAAAATTATATTAATATTGAATGCAAAACTATTTTCTTTTCTCTCTACTCATATTTTCAATAAAGGAAAATGCTAATTAAAAAATTGATTGCAAAAAATATCCTCTCTGGCACTAAGTACTGCCATTTAGCTTTATTTTATTTGTAATGTGTCAGAATTTACATTTGCAATGTTCTAGAAGCCAAACTATTATATGAAAAAGTTGAATTTAATATCTTCTTTTATCAAAGGTGGTATTAAAATGCACAAAAGGCTAGCCTTATTTATATCATAAGGTAGTACATCAGAAAAATTTTGCCCCAAATTTACAGTTTCCAACAACTATCTAATATTTTGTTTCTCATCATTCCAGATATGAAACCAGCATATGGAAACAATTTCATATCAGCTATCTAGTTCAAGTCTTAAAACCCTGTGAAATAATTGAGAGGTGATATTATCTATTTTTTACAAATAGGGAACTGAGGAACCAAATGACTGGGTGCCTTGCCCCCATCCTGCTGTTAATGAGTAAAATCCGCTCAAAGATATTAATTTCCTGTCTTCCAAAGTTCAGCTCTCCTCACTCCATGCCGCCAACTCAACCCTGATTTAAACACTGATCTTGCTCGTTAATTCCCCGCCCACATTGGCCTTAACAACAACATGTCATAACCCAAATACTGTAAATAGCCAGTGCATGCTTACTAAAAATTCAGCTTATTTTGTCCTTGGAAACGTTTTTATTATTTTTGTTCCACTAAAGTGAAAGTGATCATTGCCTGTGTAGAAAATTGTCTACATGAAATTACTAATGAAATTCCAAAATTGAACTCATCGTTATCACTCCATTTCCTAGCCCCAACAAGCCAGTTTATTTCAGTGATTGTCACACTCATTGACCCTGTAACATTAACCGAATGCACAAGAGTCAACCTTGATACCTCCCGTATCCTCTATTCCAATCACAGAGCCTTTTTCATTCTTCCTCCTAAGTATTTCTGGAATCAGAATGCCCC
>JAQIFY010003948.1:0-12153 GCA_028533085.1 Varecia variegata
GGAAAAGTGAGGAATTCTTTATTTTAATATGGTGATAATGGGAATGTGAGAGGTAAGAAATATGATTATATTTGCAATAATTATTCATGGATCAGACTGTAATGATATTTTTTCATATTATGGAAATTTGCATGTCTGTTTTAGCACAAAGTTTAGCGAAGTTTTTTTGTTTGTTTATTTGGGTTTTTTTAAGCTAGCAAGAAGGGAGTGTGCATGAATGTGTTGTGTGTTTCTGTGCAAGTATGTGATGTCTTAGTAAACTCAATCACTAAAGTCTCCCGAATAAGCTATCAGGAGCATCGGCAATGGGATTCGGATCCTGTGGAGTTCAAAGTGAAGAGTGTTGATGGATTATCAGATCACTTAAGGGGTACCTCAAAAAGAAAGTGAAAATGGAAACAGCTTTATTTTGATTAGGTTGAAGAAGACACACAGTGGGAAAAATTGTTGGAGGAGGACAGGAGTATGTGGGTCTTAAGAGATATTTCTGAATGCGTGATTTCACGATAGAACAATTTCAGGTGAAGTAAAAATTAGCACAGGCAAATGTGATAATGAAATTGGATCAGGAATAAAAATCACTAATTATCAGCTTGAGACCCTCCATAAGAGCTAAACTGAGAATGAAAGACTAAATAAATCGCTCCACCGTACACTCCCTACCTCAAGAACAAGAACGGGGATTGCCAAGAGAGATCTCTACACCACACATCTGAGCTTTTCTTCTGGGACTAGGGTAGGGACCCCTTGAGCTGATCTGAGTGTGAGATCAAATTTGAGGATAATAAACTAGATTGAAAGTTAAAAATAAAACAACAACAAAGAAACAGGCTAGCCGACTTGATATTCAGATACCCGATTCAGCGTTTCAAATTCCTGGGTATCGGCTATTTAATAATATCAAAATGACCCTGCTTTATAAACCACAACGGGAAATAAAAGGGGCAAATATATTCTGAGGCATTGACACACCAATCAAATAAACATAAGAAAAAATAAAATAATTTTACTATTCTGGTAAAAGGAGAAAATCTTTATTAGGGAAAAGAAAAATAGAAATCACAGACACCGCAGAGGACAACCATAGAATTGAAATTATTCTCCCACAGGGCACATGACTAAATTGTTCTCAAGGAGACAGAGACAAGGCAAATACAAAGTCAGGACAGGTGGAATTTGGTTAAAATAAATGAGATAACACATTGTAGAAATTTAGGTTAATTAAGAATAAAATAGAGTGAAAAAACTTACCCTGAGTATAGAATTCATTAAAATGACACTCATAAAATGAAGAGTGATTTTCATGTGATTGCAATATCTATAGGCACACAGATTAAATGAAACAAAATTTATAATAATAAACATTTATGCTTTGATGATTACATGATATATGATTTTATGTTAATGACAACACAATGAGATGAAAAATTGAAAGGGCTCACAGTATGACTCACAAGCAGACATTAAAAATGAATATTTTTCTGGTAAATTTTTTAAAGTTAAAAAGACAACCTTCAAAAATATGGTCACTTTTCTTTTTATTTTTTTGCTTAAAAATTACAAAGTTAATGTATTTTCAGGGTATAAAAAAATGGAACATCAAAAACATATTAGTTTTCCTCCTACCCCTAAATCTCAAGTTCTCTCTCCAAAGGTAACTACTTTTAGCAGCATTTTTGTGTTTCCATAATTTGTCTATGTATTTGAAAACAGACATATAGATAAATGTGGCGTGAAAGTACTATGATAAATTAATAAAAGTTTTCTTCTTTTTCCTCCATTTCTCAAAACTCTTTAACGATTCTAACAAGTTATTATCATTCATTCCTTCAGAGAAGGATAATATACAATAAACAAAAATGCCAACGTTCTTTCCAATGACAAAAACATTCCATGTGAGGGAATTGTAAATCTCAGTCCACAAAATTATGTGTTCAAAAAATATATGTTTCTTTATTTTTCTACAGTTGAACCTTATTTCTAGTTTGAGCCCATAATATACCCCAAGGTAAAAAAATTCAGTTCAGTCTCCCCTACCCGACTAGATACGAGGCACACACACGAGAAGGTCCATACAAGGTTTTGTGAGGCCATAGTGTAACAGACTATTACAAATGTTTTCCAAAGCATATTGAAAGTTTATAACTTATTTTATGAGGAAAATATAAAATGAATTATAAATCAAAGATGTTTTCCTCATTAGACACACATTTGTATTGTCCAAACGAATTTTTATGGAGTGTTTGCTACTCTATCTCGGGCCCCAACAATAGATAAGACATTCTGTAAGTTTCATAAATAGATCTGTCAGTAAAAATTAAAAATAATGAATCAAAATCCATTAACGTTTATATCAGAAATGTAATCATGTTTAACACAAGGATTTTTATGAATAAATTGGAAGATATATTAGAAGTTGTCATAGAGTAAAGTTGTTTACAGCATGGACATCAATGTCAAATGCCTTATGATTCAAGTTTAAGCCGAGCCAGGTCTGTACATGTATCTTACTCCTTCCTTAGAAATTATGATAAAATGGGAATAGAAGGATTTTTCCTCAGTTGCATAGAGTGGTGAGCTGAAAACCATATCCAGTGATTTCTAGGTACCTTCCCTTACAAACAGGAGTGCAAAAAGAATACAAACTTTCACAATTACTATGATGGGACTGACATTTTGAAAAAAAAAGACAAAACTAAAAAAAATGAGTTTTTAAAGAAAAAAAAGTCATTATTTCTAGCAATATAAATATATAACTATAAAACCTATGTAATCAGTTAATATATACAGAATTACTGATTAAAAAAGCAGAATGCAAGGTAAACATACACAACTGAGAAACATGCCTCTCCACCGGCAAAAACCACCTGGAAAATGCTATGAAATCTCTCTGACCCCATTTACCATGGCACAGATAACAACGTTTGGCACAATCTCAAAAAAACCATTGTAGGACCTCTAGATAGAAAAGGTGATCTCCGTGGAGGGTTTGAGGAAGATACCAAAAACTGAAAACCTATTAGGTTATTAGATATGAAATGTCCGATTTCCTTAAGTACTAAGTTTGACAGTTGATATCTCTGACATTTCACTTCAGCACTTCTTGTTTAATGTTTATTGTGAAGATATATCCTCAGTCTTGCAAACACACATTTTAGCTTGTGATTATCTTTCAAATTTTTTTTTAGAGCAATTGTTGTGAAACCATGGGTAAGTCAAAAATTCATGCTATTTTCGAATATGAGTTCCATCACGGAACCAATGCAGTGCAGACAGTTCAAAATATCAATGAAGTTTTGGGGAGGATGTGGCTAATGAACGCACAGTACGTGGATGGTTTGAGAAGTTCCATTCTGGTGATTTTAATCTTGAAAATGAGCCACGTGGGTGGTGACCTGAGACCAAGGTGGATAATGATGAGCTGAAAGCTGCAGTGGAAGCGAATCCATCTCAACCTGCACATGAATTAGCTGCAAAGTTTGATGTTACTATTCCAACAATATTGAACCATTTGAAACAAATTGGCAAGGTAAAGAATCTGGATAGATGGGTTCTGCATGAATTAAATGAATGTCAGCAGAGAAATTTTCTTGAAGCTTGCCTTTCTTTGCTGTCATGACATAAAGGTGAACCGGTTCCACACCGTATTGTTACATGTGATGAAAAATGGATTCTTTCTCATTACCATTACACTCACCTTAACACAATTTATAAGTGTAAATTCAAATTTTCAAAAGTTCTCAGAATTTGTTTTGGATATAGATACAATTATGACATGTACTTTATAAAATACTATATCTGAAATGATATAAAAAGTAATTCAGAACAATTTTTGACAGCCTGGTATTGGGAAAATAATAGAAAAACGTTAGATTCATCCATTCATACCTAGGTGACAGATCATTGTAACAAAATAGTCTGTGAAAAGAAATGTTATAAAAATTTAATATATGGAAAACACACTCACGTAGAAGAATTAGAAATGATTAGATGATGCAGAATTTGGGAGAAATTCAGTTGTGCTGGGAGCTTACTTCAGGCAACAAGATAATAAACAGCTGGATTAAATAACTGAATGAACAAGAATATCAGGGGGAGAAAAAGCACCTAAAATATTTTAATGGAGTATGAAAAATCCAGGGGGTAGATAATTTTTTAGCTAAGAAACAATATAAAAATTAACATAGATTATAAGATTTAAGGCATAAAAACTAAGAGCACCTAAATTTAATTTTTCACATATATGGATAAATCACATTTTGTTCATTCATCATTGATGAACATTTAGGGTTTTTCTTCTTCTGGCTATGTGAATAAGTACTGTAATTAATGTTTGAACATATGTTTTTGTTTGAACACCTGTTTTCAATTTTTCTGAGTATATACCTAGGAGTGAAATTTCTGGGTCATATGATATTCTATGTTGAACTTACTGAGAAAGCACCAAACTGTTTTCCCCAGTGGCTTCACCACTTTACATTCTTGCCAGCAATGTATGAGGACTCCTATTACTCCACATCCTCAACAGCATTTATCATTTTCCATTTTTATTTTTTATTATGGCCATCTTAATGATGTAAAGTGGCATCTCATTGTCCTTTTGACCTGCACTTTCCTAATGACAACCATTGAGCATCTTTCATGTGCTTGTTAATCATTTGTATGGTTTCTTTGGAGAAATGTGTATTTTAAGTCCTTTGCTGATTTTAAAATTATATTGTCTTTTGTTGTTAATCGTAAGAGTTCTTTATAAATTCTGGGTATCAGATATATGATTTGCAAATATTTCTCTCTCATTCTGTGAGTTGTCTTCACTTTATTGATAGTATCCTTTTTTTGTGCACAAAAGTTTTCAATTTTTAAATCAAAGTTATCTATTTTTCTTTTGTTTCTTGTATTTTCAGTGTCATATCTAAGAAACTATTACCAAATCCAAAATCATGAAGATTTACCCTGACTTTTTTTCTGTGTTTTATAATATTTTATTCTTTTTATTATTATTATAAATTGAATTGCTTGTGCAATTTTCTTTTTTGATAGTTCATTGCTAGTGTATAGAAATGCAACTATATTTTATGTGTTGATCTAGTATTCTCCAATTTTGCTGAATTTATTTATAAGTATTAGTAGTTTTTTTTGTATGTGGATTCTTTAGGATTTTCTATTATTATATATATACATAAAAGATCATATTATGTGAGACTAGAGATAGTTTTACTTTCTTTTAGATTCGGATTCCTTTATTTCTTTTTCTTGCCTAATTGCTCTAGCTAAAATGTTCAGTACAATCTTAAATAGCAGTGATCAAAAAGGGCATTCTTGTCAGGTTCCCAATCTTAGGGAAAAAACATCTACTCTTTCTCCATTGAATATGATGTTAGCTATGGATTTTTCATAAATTTTCTTTATTATGTTGAGAAAGTTCCTTTCTATTTCTAGATTTCTTTGTACTTTTACCATGAAACAGGATTTTTTCAAGTGCTTTTTCTGCAATTGAGAGGATCGTTTTTTCACCTTCATCCTATTAACATGATGTATTACACTGATCAATTTTAGTATATTGTACAAATGTATTTATGATTCCATTTATGTAACAGTCTTGAAATGACAAAATTATAGAAATGTAGAACAGGTTAGTGGTAGCCAGGGGTTCATTAGGTGTGGCTAATAAAGGACCCTCGTGGTGACGATGGAAATGCTTGTGTCTTGACTGTATCAATATCAATATTCTGGTTTTGCAATTATCTTTGTAAATTATAGTACTTGAGATAACTTAAAATTATCTCAAAGGAAAGCATTTTTTAAAAGTGAAGTAAAAATATTTGTAGGGACCAGGCGTGGTGGCTCACGCCTGTCATCCTAGCACTCTGGGAAGCCGAGGCGGGAGGATTGCTAGAGCTCAGGAGTTCGAGACCAGCCTGAGCAAGAACAAGACCTCGTCTCTACTAAAAATAGAAAGAAATTAACTGGAAAACTGAAAATATAGAGAGAAAAAATTAGCCCAGCATGGTGGCGCATGCCTGTAGTCCCAGCTACTGGGGAGGCTGAGGCAGAAGGATCGCTTGAGCCCAGGAGTTTGAGGTTGCTGTGAGCTAGGCTGACACCATGGCACTCTAGCCTGGGCAACAAAGTGAGACTCTGTCTCAAAAAAAAAAAAATATTTGTAGGAATTTTTATTAAGAAAAAGATTACGTTTGAGCAGAAGACAATTAAAGTTTCATGAGAATAAGTTTTTGATTTATATATCCTCAGTGCCTGGCACACATAGTAGTTGCTTAAAAAACGAAAATATAAGTGATAGTATTTTCTTTACATCTATTAAATATGAAAACCAAAAAAAATGAGTTCTCAGTGCTAATAAAGATGTGTGGTAAAAGTACAACTTAGAGTTGATGTCAATGCAAAATGGTAGAGTCCTATGAATATTTAATTTGAGAGTTAGGGAAATAAGACTTGGGTGATAATTTTTGTCTTCATTTTCTTAATTTTCTTTAATGTTATTTTAGTGCCTTTTATAATTAGTTAATTTGGAAGTTTGTTTAAAAATGTTCAACACACTTTGAGTAAAACTTTCCATTCTAGCTTTATTTAATGAAGTGAATTGTGCAATACATTCGAACTATTAGGTTCTCTGTTATTAGCTGTAGGTTATTTGCTAATTTTTTGGTTAAATACATTTAGCAAAGTGCTTCTTTCTGCAGATAACTATTCCCACTCTTGTGAAAATGCAAATGAATAAAGAAATACTGTTTAAATGTCTACTGAATAAAGACATTTTTCTTGGAAAGAAAACTTTTTGAGCCTCAAATGGAAACCACCCTCACTACACATTTGTCCTCCAGTATAGAGCCTTACATTTTATTAACTTAAAACTAGACAAGATAAACTTCATAAGTCTATGTTTTCAATCTAACAGATGACATTTAGCATTCATTAAATAAATATTTTAATGCTACCGTATTATACAGGTTATATGGTTGGAGCTCCAACGACATGAGCACCAAGGAAGGCAGATTCCAGAGCTGCACTAAATCTTCTCTCATGCGTTTCTAAATCTGTCTCTATACAGGGAGTTTCTGAATCAACAATGCATTAAAATACTGCTCAGTAGATTATAACTTCTACTGAAAAACAGATGTTTTTAAATACACACTCCATCATCAAAAAATGTATTACCGTCACTGGAAAGATATTATGGGTCATTCATCAATTGTGCATCTGGTAGTATTTTTGATAGGGAAGAACTGTGACCTCAGAAGTCAAAACCTTTAGGGAAGTGAGGAAAGTCTTTAGAATTTCAAAAAATAATCACACTTGCCACTTCATATTGTAGTATAATTCTTACAGATTTGTACTATTGCTCAATAAGTATATTAAATTAAGAGAATAACTGCATGCATTCAGAATGTTTCATAAGAATGATTTTTCTGTTTTATAAATAGATCAGAAGAAATTGAATTTATACCACATAAGTTTTAGGTATTGATATATGTGACTAAATGCAATACTATCTGACTTAAAAATTCATTAAGCCCATGATAATTAATTATGTAAAATTATTTGCATCACAAATGTTCACTGATATGCGTTTTAAAAATTTTTTTCTTAGTGACTGCTACATTTCAAACCCCATGAGCATAAAATATAGCATCTGCTTTTGACTATGTGCATTCACTTCAGGAAAATAGGGAAAAGAGACAATTATCTAAAAAATAATCAAGCCAAAATGCATTTGTAATTTATTTGTCCAACTACTTTTATGTTCAACAGCACATTTTTTAAACTATTGCTTTATTTTTCCCAGGATAGAAATGGACAACTTTATAGATTAAAACTCTGAAGCAACCCACATTATATTTTTCTCTGGATATTTACTTTCAAAACTGCATATTTTACTTTTTTAAAATAAAAAATGACAAGTTTAGATTTATTATAATAACTTCTTATAATAAGAGATAAGGTTATATAATACAGTGAAGGAGGGAATCTTATTTTTTTTAACTAAGGAAATTAGTCAATGAAATCCTGAAACAAGGACAAGCTAGAAAGATATGGGAAGGATTTCTTGCTCCATAGAATTGGTTTCATTGTAAAGGCAGAAATGCCATTCAAATCTCTCAAAATATTTTACCATACTGATTGTTATGATTACTTAGAAAAAAAATCACTTTTCCATAAAACATCTTCATAATAAATGATAATGTCATAGGAGACCTCACCTCCCTTTCAGCGAGAGAGGTCTCAGTACATTTCTAAAGTGTTGACTATATCTTGAAAATCATGAGCCACCAACCTGCTCTTTGGTAAATTTAGTTTAATAAATACCAAAATGAACCAACCAAGCCATCTGTGTTCTTCTGCTTGTAATAAAAAAGACATTTGTCTGATGATGACATATTTTTCAGAGTGCACCAAGTACTTTATTTTATGACGGTATTTATGCAACTTCCTCTAAATGAAATAATGCAAGATGTTTATTATTTCAGCATCTGCTCCCATATTCTCTTAGCCACTTCACCAGTGATTCACATTTCTTTGAAAAACACAAGTCATTTGGTTGCTTCATAGCTGTTAAACAGCTAACCCTGTTTTCTTTTTAGCACATTGTCCACTTTCAATCCAACAAGTGTTATCAAACACAAAGGTCAATTTTACAAATTAAGGAAAAGAGGTAAAAATGAAATGGGTAGTAACAAAAGTATTTATGAACAAGTTCTGCACTGTTGTGTTTATCGTTATTGATATATTTATTAATAACCATCCTTGTTTGAAAGGATCTAAAGTGTCAGCCCTGCATTGTATTTGGCATTTCCTCTCATGTGACCAAGAATGGAATAAAAAAACAGATGTTCGCAATTCCCCTCTTATTACTATTGTTATTATTGTTTTATTCTCAGAATCACTACACCTCAAATGCTTTACTGTATTTATGTACTAGAGTAGTACAGAGTGACAAGTATTAATATTAAGTATTTACTTGAAGACCCCGCCCCAGAATGTTTTCTTGATGATATTGCACCGTGCTGAATTCTGGTAATCAACACATGTCACTTAAACAGAGTTTCTAATGTATTTCTTGCATTACTTACATATTTACAGTAAGACTTCAGAGAAGTCACCTCTGTTTTCCTCAATCATATAGTGTATACTGAATACAGAGCTATAGGAGAGTGAATGGTTTACTCAAACTAACTGCAATTAATTGGAGTAGGAAGGATGTTGAAACTTAGTAGCCTACTTTTAAAAAACAAACAAAGGCAAAACAAGATGATAAAGACCTCATTTCAAAGTATGATACATTATATAATTCATGAGTTGGGATGGTACTGAGCTAACATGTAGTGCAGACCACACCAGGGGTATGAGGCTATATCAATCCAGTCTGACCTCTGGGTACCCTTGTTGTACTAGTTGGTTGTTAAAATTTTGGATATTGTTCTGACTTATAAGGGGTTTCCCTTCCTACATAAAAAAAAAAAAGAAAGAAAAGAAAAAATCTCAAAAAATTAACCAAGTGATATTTTACATTACAAAGTTCCAACTTTCCTTTTTTATTAACGTAGACTTTTCCATGTTCATTGGATACTGCTATGTTACTAAATATTTTACCTGGAAGATTATTTTGCTAAGGAAGACAATATAGAACTTTCTGTTTGAATGGACAAGAGAGATGTGTAGAGTTAACCTTTTTATATTAGAAGAGAGTTAACTTGGGGCAAATTGAGATAAAAAGTTGGGCATTGGACATGTTGAGATTCAGGTAATGATAAGGCTAGTTTCTGTTACTGATTAATCCAGTGCACGATACTCACAGATGTAGTAAATATTCTCATCCATAATGAGTATGGTTTTCATTTAATCGGAAGCCACTACTTGTTTTTATTTAAAAAAAATAACATCTAATTTTAATACTTTAATAATATGAGTGGAAAAGAAGGGAATGACAAAACTCCCATCTTCTTAGCCCATTTATCACACAGGAATAATTGGCATAGGGTGTTTAAGCCAATTACCTAAATTCTTATTAAAAGTAAGAAAGTGGCTCAAATTGCTAAATCCTGACTGTCTGCAGAGCGTAAGAACCACATCAGGGTGGGTCCAGATCGGAGCAAGTCAAAACTTGAAGCCCGTCATGAGAAAGCGCCCCATTCCGTGAGGCCAGGGAAATCTGCTGCAGTTCACACTTTGCTTTGCTAGTTCCCACGGGTCCCTCATACGTGGGCCCCTGCTGTTAATGTGCATGAGCCAAGCTTGTTCCACTGCTGGAGAAGAATACATTAACACAAGTCAGACAGGAGTTTCCAGCGGCCCTTTGAGCTAATCTAAAATGTGAAACCAAAGAAAACAAAAAGGACTAATTTAGGTAAGAGAGCAAGTCTATCCAAACTAATAAACTGTGTGCTTGTGTTCTTATTTCATTTTAGTAATGGAAAAAATGGCCCGGGGCAGATACACAAGGCTAACGCATATGTCTCCTTTTAGATCAGAGCTATCCTCACTAACCCCTCCACCAAAATCAAGTTCAACCTCAACTTGACAAATCCACTATTTTACTTTCAGGACAAAATCACTATTATTCTCAATCCATCAAACCCATTAACCCACCAATCAGGAAACCATCAAAATTATGATTTAAAAATCTCAGTCCAAAAAGACTTTCTAAAATAATAAACCCATGCTCCTTAAGCATAAATGGAGGATTAATTCTAAGAAATCCTCCCCCCAGTTTTGTCAGCACTCTTTACAGCTATAATACTTTGAGCTCTCAATATTTATTAAAGCAAAGAAAAAAAAAGGGAGAAAAAATGTGAAGAAAATGATAAATACAAAATTTTTGCTGATTTCATATCTTTTTCATGTATCTCTTCAGCACTTTTGAGAGCATAAAGAAAAATCTTTTATACATTTTAGTACTGACCCATAAAACAAAAAGCTGTCATTAGTGACAAATTAAAATTGAATATAACCTGTAATTAGTTTAGCAGTATGACAAGGTGTACTACTTGTATCTATCCCGTAATAAGCTTAAGTCACAACAAAAGCTGCTATTTTAAGAAAGTTACCCACTGTTTCTCATCCTAGAGGGGGAAAAGCAAAATATGTTTAGATTCCCTAGTATTTTGAAAATGTTGATTTCAACCTTCACTGAGATGACAATCTAAGACACTTGACTCAAATTCATGTCTTTTCATTGTCATGCTTTAAACTTTACTAAGAGAAACTTTTTCAAAAAGCCATGTTAAAAATCTGCAGAGATCAAAAAACTAACATATTGTAGCTCTATTATATCTACCAAGGGATAAAGAGAAGTAGTTTATCACATTTTTAATTAAAATACTCCAATAGAGAGCACCCTGCTCCATTGTGAGGCCACTTCCTCTCTCCATATGTGATGCTAATGCATGCTTACTGAGATAAATTATGATGTTCTAACAAATCTAACTAGGGTCACATAGGTTAGCTATAAGGATAATTGCGTTCTATAAGTATTAATGATGATTTTTCATGATCATTAAAGGAAATTACTTTTTAATTGTTTTCACATCCTAATCACTCCCTTATCTATTCTCACACGAACCCATTGGCTACATTTCTGGTGGTTCTTTAGGTAAGCAGCCATAGTCATCTACCAATAGATTAAATTTGTCACCATGTTTTACCAGAAACATTTTACAAAAGCTTTTTCATTGTTCAATAATGGTCTTTTCTACATTAAAAAAAAAAAAAGGTCTATCATGCTATTTTATGGGTATGGGACAGGTAAAGAACTTCTTAGAAATTTTTCTAATTATTTAGCCATCTTCCAAACATAGTGGGTAAATAATGCATCAATGCCGAGTTGGTTTGTGGTGCTCCTGAAGTTTAGAATGCATTATTTTTACACAGTTGGTCTATTTCTGGGCCAGATGTCCTGTTGTGCCCACTGTCTGTGTCATTTTGGTAGCTGCACACTCTTTAGATGAGGCTTTTTGAGATCTTTTACCATCCAGTATCATGTCTACCTCATTGCTTTACATTTCCCAATGCATTTCTCATTATTCTTGACTATTTGCTCCTGTGGATCAACTTTAGAACCCATTTTGTAACGTTATTTTTAAAGTACTCAAATGGAAGGTAATTTGGTTTGTATTTTATTTATTTGTTAATTTGAGA
>JAQIFY010003949.1:0-12152 GCA_028533085.1 Varecia variegata
AGTGCCGTGGCATCAGCCTCGCTCACAGCAACCTCAAACTCCTGGGCTCAAGCGATCCTCCTGCCTCAGCCTCCCGAGTAGCTGGGACTACAGGCATGCGACACCATGCCTGGCTAATTTTTTGTGTATATATTTTTAATTGGTCAGATCATTTCTTTCTATTTTTAGTAGAGACGGGGTCTCGCTCTTGCTCAGGCTGGTCTCGAACTCCTGAGCTCAAACGATCCTCCCGCCTCGGCCTCCCAAGTGCTAGGATTACAGGTGTGAGCGAATTGTTTCTTAGTAGCTGTGATATAACTCACATTTTTTTAGCACTTCGGCATTATCTCATTTAATCCTCACAACAAAGCCATGAAGGTGCTATTATTTAGCCCAGTTTTACAGTGATGAAACAGGCACAGAGAGGCTAAGTATTTAATAATCTGCCCAAGGTCACCCAGTACTAAACTATGATTTGAAACCCAAGCAGTCGGACTCCAGAGCCCATAGTGAAACACTAGGGATTGGGGATGGGGGGTAGTGAGAAACTGGTTTATGTCCACTTGTATATATTTATATAAAATTGTGTAATTTTGCATAATTACAATTATGTCATAGAGAAGCATATTGGTTGTTTTCATAACTCTCTTAGGTAAAAGTGTCAAGAGCAAGTATGCAACTTAGAAAAAGGTAAACTAATACTGAGCACCCTTTTTGTGTAGAGCTAGATGTCTAGATGTTGCCTGTGCTACCTCTGGTTTTCCAGGGCTCCGTACCTCTTGCCGATTGATTAGGATATTTTGCCACCTTATAAAAACAGTGATCGATTTGTAGAAAACTGATGGCAATGCATATGATTCTCATCCAGTAGCACTGCCTAGTGCGACACTAACCAGTTTTGCATTTGTTGGCAAATTTATTTTTGTATTCCTTTGACTGACCAACTATAAATCTCCAGGTCCTTGATTTTCTTCTGAGCCAGTCTTAACATCTTCCTGGTTTCCTCATTAGTTGAGTCAAACCAAATCTTTGACTTCTATTTTTTTATTTTTGTATACAGTCATGGTTTCAACTTTTCAAAAACTATACTTTACAATGATATTGCCAACGTGAGCTCCGAGACCTCCCATGTAATAATAAAACCCTGTTTCCAACCTCATATATCCTTAAGTTAAACTTTATAAAATAGAAGAGGATGCTATACATCCATATATGTATTTCTTTAATATATAAGAAGTATAACTTGGTACTAAGATGTTAATATACTGAAAAGTATACATTGATATTAATTTTAGGAACTACAGACAAATTTTAAGATCCTGGCACTTGCTCAGTGGACTCTTGTCCTCATTCTGTTTACAAAAGCTTAACTGAATGTTTAACCTGAGTTCCTTTTCTATGTAGCCATTGACTATCAGTGTTAAAGAGACTGATTCATGAATGAGAAAGAAGAGGAACTTTAGATATTCCCAGGGATCTGTCTGCATGACTAATATTTCTACAGCAGAAGAACACAGCTCTCTGAGGCCTGGAAGGTAAACAAAATCAACCTGTGGTTTCAAACAAAGGGGTTTTCAAGGATTCATGAAAATAGTAAATAAACTGGGTCTAATGAAATGGCATGGCATATTTGAGATGGAAATATTTAGGGACCCTTTCCTATAATTATGAGCTACAGAATTCGGTGTCAATTACAAAATGCCCTTCACTGAATAAGCGAATTGCCTCTCTGTGCAACTTTATTTCTGGGAAGGGTGACACCGAACAGAAGCTTAGGAAGAAGATCGTTTAGTAGACTAAGGGAAGCGTGACTGGGCAGGTTTTTCAGCATCTGGCATGGATTGCATGAGGCAGAGGGCTCTCTCTGCGTCTGATGCAGTAACCAACAGTCCACGCCATCAAAGGACACTCAGTCTTGCAGTGAAGAGCAGTCAAAAGGCAGAAAAGGAGCAAGTAGAATAATAAAAATGCCCTAAGAGAGTTGTGAGTGCTCCAGAGGTCAGAGGAAGAGGTCATATCCATGCAGCCATCAGGAAAAGCCTCGGAGAGGAGCTAGAATTCGAGAAGAGTCTTAAAGAACAGCTAGGATTTCAACAGACAGATGCTGCAGCCCAAGTCCACTGCACTAGTGAAAAAATAGATGGGAAATAGAATGATGGTGTTTAAAGAAAGAACGGTGAATAGTGAAGTAGGAGCAATACACTAGGGCCATATTGTAGAAGTCTTGTAAGGGCCGGGATGAGGAGTTTGTTCTTATTTCAGTAGAAAAGTGAATGTCTGATTAAGGGGAAAATGTGATCAAGAAGTCTTTTAAAACTTTGGTCTGGCAGTAGTGAGTTTCAAATGGAAAGGAACTAATATTAATTGAACACTTACAGAGCCAGGTACTTTATGTATATTCCCTTCACGGACAAAGAGACCATGACTCAGAGAGATTAAGAAATTACAGCCACAGTGGAAGTACATTGTAGATTCAAACTCCAAAGTCTGTCTTCTTTCTAATATACCTTAATGGCCAGAAGAGAGGATTGGAGATGAAAAGTTAATTTCGGAAGCTGTTGCAACTGTCTAAGCAAGGGTTCATGAAGGCCAGAACTAGGATGATGCCTTTGGAGACAGAAAGGACATCAGTTTGAAAAAGCACCCAAGAAGGACAGTCTGTGAAATGGGGCAAAGGAAATATGTGCCTCGAAAGAGTGTAAATAACACCTAGCTTTTAAGCCTGGGCTCAGGAGATGATGAGACTATTTAACAGGAAAAGCAAAAGTCTGGAGAAGAACCTGCTTTTGTTGGGGAGAAATACGGGTTCAGTTTTGATCAGGTTGATTCTGAGATAGCGGGTAGTCAGGGGGACAGTCTCCATACGAGACGTAGTGGACATCTGCATTGAAATGAGAATTGAAGAAATTGAACAGATAAACGGTGAAGGTAAAGAAACACGAAAAGACTAACAGAACTTTAGAAAAAGCCTGTATTTGGGAGGTGGGAAGACAGAGGAGACAGAAGGTTAGAAGAAGAAGAAACTGAACCATGCAGCAACGAGGACACTCAATAGAAATGAGGGAATTTCGAGGGAATGACCCACAACATTAGGAGTGGAGCCTTAGTGGTGCTGGTGGCCTTGGGATCCACAATGAAAGAGCTCTGGCCATCCTGGACGGTGGCTCCAGGGAGCCCAAAGACACATGGCAGCCTGAGGGGCTGAGGATGGTGAGGATCATCACACGGATGGTGAGGATGACAAGAAAGAGAATCAGGATGAAGGAGCAGAGCGGAGTGGGAGAAGGAAGAGGCTGGAGAGAGAACAGATAAGTAATGGAACCAAAACCCAGCGTTAGGGGCCTGGGGGTGGAGGGAAAAACAAGTAGTTTTGCTTTTCTTCCTTTCACACCTACAGAAAACCTATTTTTGTATCAATTTGCCTCTTCTTAAAGACCATCGTGTATATTAATTACCATGTACCCCCAACTTGGAACGGACTGGCAAGCCACAGTAAGTAGGAATGAGCCCTTTTCTGAAGATTTCTATTTTGAAAACCAAATGCTGCTGTTTGGCAGTGAGGTCGGCTTGTGTTCAAGCTGGCTGGGGAACAGCCTAGAACCCTCTGTTTGTAACCTGGCTTTATGGTTTTTTTATTCTTTAAAGCCTCCCTTTCAGCAATTTTTAAAACCAAAATATATGCTGGCTAAGGTCATCTGGAAACTGAAAGTCAACGTTCAGCAACTCTCACTAGCCAATCCTAAACCTGGTAAGGATTTTTATTTTGGTGGTAATGAGCTTACTGTAAGTGGGGCGGCTGAGTTGCCATGGTGATTTGTTCTCAAAACAGAGCAACTTTGCTTCAATACATTGAAAACGCAGATAAATCTATTTTATGTTGACTCGATTGTGACATTAATTCTAGCTGAAACACCCCCCATGCACCCATCAGGACTTGTGTACAGGAATTTTAAACTGGGGCCAAGAAGGCCTTGGCTAAAAGAATTGCAACTTCGGCTTTTCAAACCTGGGCCTTCACGCTTCATACAACTGAAGACTGTTGGCTTCCAGCCTCGAGCTCTACCACGGGGGCGGCTTGCAGCTGGGGGAAGGTTCATCATTGAAGCAATTGTGTGGTTAATTGCCCCAGTGTGGGCATAGGCTGAGCGTTGTGACTCATGCCACACTGTCACTAATAGACAGGGGGTGAGGAGGACAGGTTGCAAGGACGCACCGAAAGCTTAGCTGCTTTTTCCCATTCGTCTTGCAAATATAATAGATCCAAAACTCACTAGGATCTGCCTCTGAGGTGTGGGCAAAAGGCAGACCTCAACTCCAAGGCGTGGCGCTCCCGGCCTCCGTCGGTAGGGGTCCCCATTGAGTCGCACGTCCTACACCAGCCGCGGGGGAGTCGCTCTGAATCGGGGTGTCTGATCCTTGCCTGGCCGGGGCGTGGTAGAGGGAAAAAAGTAGATGCCTGACTTTCAGCATGACTCATTATAAACAAGCGGAGGACAGATTGACTGCCTCTTATCAGAGCCCGAGTATGCGCCCCCGGACAGAGCGTGAGTCACCCGGAGTGTCAAGTCTTGTTGGTCAGAGGGGATTTTTCCCCCTTGAGGAAGAGGAAGATATTTGAGCAGAGTACTACTGATCTCTAGAATACTATCAGTGACCCCTTGTTAAGCCCTGGGCTTCTAGGTGAGGTCAAATCCCCTCAAAAACAATAAGGCTTCCAGATTCAGGATAAGCACTGGCCAAGCCCACAAGGAAACTCATTTGGAGTTGATAGAAATGTTCATAATCTTGGTGGTGATGGTTTCACAATGTCCACGTGTCAAAAACCGTCAAAGTATACACTTTAATTATGTACAGCTTGTTTTATGTAAGTTACACTTCAAATATTTTGAGAAGAAATGCAATTAACAGTTTAGTGGAGGGAAAAAACTGGCCAAACCATTATTCTAGTGAGTCCCCAAGAAGCTCAGCATCCCTCCTCGCCTCCCCATCTGTGGGTTGTGTTTGGGGGCACACACATGCAGGGGGGCCTGCCTGGAGGGGTCATGGTGTCAGACCATCTCCTGCTGATCCCAGACTCCCAGAGTGGGTGTTGGCAGGTGAGTTATTTCACCAAAGGGAACGCAGGCAGGAAGAATAGGTTGGTAACAAATTTGGGGGTGGGTGGGGCAGATGTTGGGGAGCAAAGGAAAAAGCAGCACCTTCCATGTTACCCCAGCCCAGGCAGCCACGGGACTGGAGAAGTCTGTTTATGCCTTTATGTCTCAGCCAATGCAAGTCGGGTCAAGCCCACGCATGACTGCGCGCAGGAGCTCGCCGTCGGGCTGCGCCCACAGAGCACGCACACGTGAAATGACTTAAGGCTTGGAAACCAGCACACCAGCGAGCAAGTTCATTTAGGGGCAAATGAACACACATGTGCTTAGATGGCAAAAAAAAAAAAAAAAAAAAAAAAAAAAAAAACATAAGGAAGTAGTTTGGCAAGTGGGGTTACTGAAAGAGCAAGCCGCTACAAGCAGAGGGGTGGCCCACATGTTTTTTAATGTAAATAACCTCAATTGGGAAAATACGAACATGTGTCTATGCACAGACTTGCTTATAATCTTCTAAAAAGTATGTGACATTTTTCTCCTTTCAGATAAATGCCCCTAGTGGACAGGAAAGGGAACTTTTCTTTCCTGTTGCCATAGGTGTTCTCTCTGCTTCTGACTGCTCACCTTGTGGGAAACGGCTGTCTTTTGTGTTGACTGCTAACCTGATCCAAAAGGAATGAATTATCTCTTTCATTTCCCCTTCAGTATCTGTAGGGCCAGCATATGTCTGTTCCTGCCACTGTCTTTGGGAAACAAATTGAATATATACACTGTACACACAGTGATTTGGAGAATTTGTCATCTGAACAAGAGGATCGTTAATGCACGACAGCCTTGTCTGAATTGCCTAACCTCTCAGTCATTGTTGCCAAATCTGTATGTGTGTTTTGTGTGTGTGTGTGTGTTGTTTTTGACTCTCTGGATTCTGTGGATATCTTGAAGGTGTATCCTTGCCACAGTGGCTCATGTCATATATAATGCCTATCTGTGTCCTTGATTTCCAAAGACAGTCCCAAATTTCAACTATTCTTTTGACACACCTCCATAAATACACTCTTACTTTTAGATCCTTTTTTGTTATATAAAATGCAATCTGTAGGAAGAATGTTTCACTCAGCTAGTATATTTTCTCTTGAAAGCCAGGGTCTTAAACATTATCATTTGGAAAACAATGGCAGTGTATTCAACAAACACTCATGAAATGTCTACCGTGTGCCAGAACAGTAAAGCACAGCCCGTAGTCTGGAGTTACAAGTTGTTGTTCTTTCCAGGTCTTAAAGAATCCAGAAAGCAGAGCCAGCTTTTGGATTTGCAATAATGGAATCACAGTAAAGAATTACTTATACTAAAAAAAAAAAAAGAAGAAAGAAAACAACACTCATTGCCTGGAAATGACCAAACCTTCACAGCACTCTGATACGCATTACAGAGTTCTGGGGTGCTAAGAGCATAGGCTACAGAAGTTGTAAAAGTATACTTCTCTGTGGCAAATTGCCAAGCAAGGCCTTATTGCACATTTAATGCCTTGTAGGAAAAAGATAGCACAAGATGAGTCTTTCAAACAGGTGAGAGAGTTCAGTCATCTTGAAAAGCAAGAAACCTGTGTCCTCAGTTGTTCCGAATCTCTGGAGTATTCGCTGGTTTTGCCGAGCGGCGTCACAGGGCAGCTTTGAAATGGGAGAGAATATTTATAAAAGAAAAAGCATCCTCCAGGTAGGTCTTTTTAATTTAGTCCTTAGAGCTGACCTGGAGATACTTTTGTAACGTGGTTTTTGGTTGGGGTTCCAAACCTTTGATCTGTTCCTTCAAACTGCACCTTCAATCCGTGGTCCGGAGTCAAGCTTCCTGTGTTTTCTCTAGTTAATAGTCTCGTTTCCCTTATCGTACACTAACATTTGTCTAACATAGGTGTTTTTTTAAACTAGGGCCACCTGTGCATAGAATTGGAATAATCATAATCCTTGGTTTATGAAACACATCACTTATTCATGCATGACCTACTTTTATTTATTGAGTGCTTTCTGCATTATTTAATAATTAATGCAGAAAGCACTCATGAAGCTACCACTCTCTCCAAAAAAAAAAAAAGGTAGGACCTTGACGGTAAGATTATAACCTGCAACTAACCCCACAGATGCACATTCCGTCCTATTTCCCTGCTTCTCCCAAGCCACGGTGAACCCTCACCCTGATTTATGTTACTGACATTCTCTTGCTTTCTTTTCTATATAGTTTTATTAATTCTTGTGTATATTATACGTATTACAAAAATTGTGTGTATATACTGTTCTTAAATTTACAAAAAGTGTAATGTTTTAGGGTTTATATTGGTAAGATTCATGCTGCTGTTGGACGTTGCTGGCTTCTCTATAATGTTTCATTGTATGAACATACTGTTGTCTATTCAGCAACCTTCTCATTACTGGTCACTTGGGTTGTTCATAGGTTCTCAACATTATCATAAAAAATACTTTTATGGACATTCTTGTACCTAATCTTATCCATGTGCAAAGGTTTCTCTTAGGTATGTACCTAGGAATGAGACTGTTGGGTTGGATGGGATGTGTGTGTCCGACTTTAGGGTACAGTGGCAAACAGAAGTGGGGGTGTTGATTCACACTTGGCATCAGTGACACTCATGACAACCAATAGATCCACATCCTTTCCGACACTTGGTATTGTCAGACTTTTTAATTTTCGTTGATAAATTGTGAATTAAATAGCACCTCATTGTGGCCGTTAGTAGCACAGGTGAAAATCTCTTTGTATGTGATCGGCCACATATGCCTCCTTTCCCTCTCTGAGAAGTATCTGTTCATGTTTTTTGCCTATTTTTCTGCAGTTGTTTGTGGTTTTTTTTATTTTATTAAAAGGAGCACTTACTATATTCTCAATACTAATCCTTCATTTGTGTGTTGTATTTCTTTTTACTTTCTTTAAGGTATCTTTTGATGAACAAACGTTATTAATATAGCAAAATGTATCGATCTTTTATAATTAATGCTTTTTGTTTAAGAAATTGTTTAGTAAGTCTTTTCTACCAAAATATGTAAAAGATATCTATCTGTATATCTAACTGTAAAGAGTTTTTTAAGTTTATTTATGATATCAGATTATAAAGATATCTATCTGTAAAGAGTTTTTTAAGTTTATTTATGATATCAGGTAAAGATCCAAAATTTCATCTTTTTCCATGTCTGTCATAATGCAGATTTTCATTTTATGTACAGTCTGTTCCTGGACTTGATTCTATGCTATTGGTGAATGTATTTCTCTTGAATCAATCCACTGTCTTACTAAAGCTTCATTAATAGTCCTGATATATGGCAGGGCCAGACCTTTTTCTGTCTACTCTTGGTCTTCAGAAGTGTCCTAGTAATTCTCAGCCCTTTAGTGTTCCAAATAAATTTTCAAATCATCTTATCAAGCTCCATGAAATCCCTATTGGAATTTTTAATTGCAATTACTTTGAATCTAAAGCTCAATCTAGGGAGCACTGACATCTTCCCAGTATTTATTCATGAACATAATGTGTCTATTTATTTAGCCTTCTTTAATATTTCCTAATAAAATTTTATAAATTTCCATGTAGGGATTACAGATATCTTTTATTAGGTTTATTCTAAGATATTTTATATTCTCTGATGCTATTGAAAATCTCTTTAGTTACATTTTCTACTTTGCTGTTGGTATAGTATATGCAACTGAATTTTTTACTTTAATGTCACACCCAGGAACCTAGTTAAATCTCATTTCTAATGCCTTATTCTGTAGCTTCTTTTGTCTTTTCTATACAGTCATCCTGTTACTTAATATCTGAAAATTATGACAGTTTTATTTCTTCCTTACTAATCCCTATGCCTCTAATTTATTATTTTTTTTCTTGTCTTATTACACTGTAGTACCTCCGTGCAATATTGGATAGGTGGACTGGTAGTAGGCACCTTTGTCTGTTTTCTGATTTATGAGAGAATACTTCTAATCTTTTTGGATCTGTGGTTCCCATTCTAGCTTCCTATTTTCCTTGTAACTTATAACCTTGTGTCTCCCTTATTTCTTTCTGTATTTTGCTTGTTTTAAGATAATTTTTAAATGAAGCTTATCTGTTTAGATTTGAATAAATTAGATAATTTGAAAATATTTATGTATTATAAACCGTTAAAAACCATAAGCAGTTAGAATAGTAGTTATAACGTTAAATAAATCATACTAAATCAACTTTTATTCACTCGTCCTCATTTTCCTCCTCATATACCAGGCAAGTTAATAAGCTGCTTTGGGTCAAGTTACCGGAATAGTCCCAGGGTCACATAACATGAGAGTTAGAAGAAGCTTTAGGGATATATAGTTGAGGAACTTAGGACCTATTCATTCAACAAATATTAATCAAGAACCAACTTTGTGCTAGGTACTGTGCTAGACCCTAAATATACACTATGGAACAAGTCAGCAAGACCCCTACTTTCCTGGAGTTACTTTCTCATCAGGGGAGAAAACAAGGAGACCAATAGGATTACAGATTATGTTAAGTGAAGAAAATAGATTGGTAAGAAGAAGAGAGAGAGAGAAACTGAGAAATCATACTCCCTAGGCCTTTTTTATTCTTTGCCTTCCTGGGAGTGACACTGAATAATACGGCAGCCTACAACTACTCCACCACCACCCTGCTATTTTGAGAAACCAAGTTTGTAAGGGGAGCCGGGGAGACTCCACACAACTGATCGGGTCACTGTTGGGTACGTCTGTCAAAGACAGTAGTAGTCCAGCCCCTACACCAAAGCTAAGGGAATATAGGGCAAAAGAGCCCAAGTTCTCCCTCTGAGTACACAGGATTGGATAAACTCTAAAACCCAGCTGCATCCTACTCTGTGCCGAGATCCTTTGCTAGGTGCCAGGGCTACCAAGATGAAGAAGATCATGGTCCTGCCCCCCAGGAATTTACGATACTGTGGGGAAGAAACAGGGCATGCATACCAAGAGGGAGACGTGATCAGAGTTCACTGAGAACGCAGAGGAGAATAACCTCCGCTTGGAAGTCAGGGAAGGCTTCCTAGAGGAAGTGATGCCTGATGTGTCCGTTTCTGTCACCACCGGTAGCAAAGCGCTAGTGGGGATCTGGAGAGCTAACTCTAGGGTGCAGAGTACAAGCTCTGTGCTTACATAGCTGAGTTAATATCTTAAATTACCCATCTGGCTAAAACATCCACGTTCTCATTTGTAAAATGGGGACAATAGTACAGAGAATGTAAGTTTATTAGGAAAATTAAATAATCTATATAGAGGACTTAGTTCTTGGTCAGTTCAACTCACAGAAATTCACGTTGTAGAAATCCAACTTGCCAAGAAACCAATATGCTAAATTCACCAAAGTTACCAAGTAGCTTTAATAGGAATATTCACGTCTGGTTTCTGATTGTGAGATGTACTTTTCTGGCTATGGACTAAATAAGATTGTTAATGCCACACAGCAAATGAATCTTATAAAATGCTACTTTTTTAAAATGTGGCAAAGCAGGAATAAGTCTATACTGAAGATTTTTGTTGACATGAATTGCTATTTACTAACCAAAATTTTAGCATTTCATGTCAAACAGATTTGCTTTCATTTCTTCTAAATTCTTTTACTTTTGAATGCCTTTTTTATTCTTCAAACTGTAAACATCTAGAATAGTCTTTTGCCAGCTCCTTTAATGACATATCAGGCTTAAATTTAACTGCATTAAATTTACAATTGAATTTAGTTGGAATTTAGTTTTAAACGTGTTAAATTTTCATACAAAACATCCCAAGGAAATCTGAAAACTTAATTAAATTGAAAAGCATACTAAAGAAATCAGAGCTGGCTGGAACAATCCTTTCCTGAAGAATGGTAACATTTTAGTTTCTAACAAGAATCATTTGGGATACATGAGTGAGTAGCAGTTTCCATAAAGATTTGACATCAAAAGGTATTAAACAATTCAAAGAAGAGAAAGTTAATTTCCTCAGAATGAACTGTTATAATGAATCATATTAATATTATCAATACTTCTTATCTGATATGCACTAACTATAAGTAGGAATTTTAAAAGAAACAATCAACAAAACCAACTTAAAAGCCCCTTAAATTGCTAAATGATAAACACCAAAAGATTGAACAAAGATTATGATCAAAACATTCAATTAACAATTATCCCTTAAATACCAATGTAAACCATTTTACAACCCAGATAATGAGTACTGTATATGGACATGTGCTGTATAATTTTTCTGTATGTCTGAAAATTCTAAGTATGTTGGAGAAAAAAATTAATATAAATTAACAATTTTCTATAAAAATGCTAAAGATATATTCTTATCATCAATAACTGAAACTCAACCCTCCCTTAAAACTTTCGGTTTTGGTGAATAGGCAAACTTCACTGGTTTTCATTTTGGAAAACTAATTTGATAAATTGACTTTCAACAAATTAATTTCTGGGCAGATTAGTCTAGAGCTCCAAGAAGAGAATGCTCTCCCGACAGAAAAAAAAACTGTGAAAATAGAGGTAAGATGGAGGAAATGACAGAATGACAGAACTGATGCAAAGCACCCCAGGGAGAAGAAGGAACACAGGAGGTGGGCAGGGCCAGGGCCTGGTGGGAGTCATAGCCATGGGAGGGTCGTGTAATACTTATTAGTTGTATTGTGGGTTTTTCCCCCTGACTATAAACATAACATGATCTTGTCAGATTTGGACTCTAGAGAGGAATATAAAAGAAAATAAAAGCCATAATCCCATCACTTAGTTTTTTTTTTTTTTCTATGCATGTTAATAATCAAGGGTCTTGGCCGGGCGCGGTGGTTCACGCCTGTAATCCTAGCACTCTGGGAGGCCGAGGCGGGTGGATTGTTTGAGCTCAGCAGTTCGAGACCAGCCTGAGCAAGAGCGAGACCCCGTCTCTACTAAAAATAGAAAGAAATTATATGGACAGCTAAAAATATATATAGAAAAAATTAGCCGGGCATGGTGGCGCATGCCTGTAGTCCCAGCTACTTGGGAGGCTGAGGCAGAAGGATCGCTTGAGCCCAGGAGTTTGAGGTTGCTGTGAGCTAAGCTGACG
>JAQIFY010003950.1:0-12150 GCA_028533085.1 Varecia variegata
TTTAACTTATCACAGTCTGTCTGCTAGTGATATTATACCACTGCACATATGGTAAGAACTTTACAAAAGTATACTTCTATTTCTCCCCTCTTGGTTTTTGTGCTATTGTTGTTACGTATTTTAACTGTATGTATGTTATAGACCTCACACTACATTGTTACTATTTTTGTTTAAAGTCAGTTTTCTTGTAAGTGATTTAAATAGTAAGAAAAAAATCTCTTGTATTTTCTCATGCAGTTATTACTTCCAGTGCTCTTCATTCCATTGTGTAGATCCATATTTCTATATGGTATCATTTTCCTTCTGCCTGAAAGACTTCAACATTTCTAGTAATGCAGAAGTGCCAGTGATGTATTCTTTCATCTTTTGTATGTTTGGGGGAAAAAAGGCTTTTTTTCTTTTGCTTTCATTTTTGAACCGTTATTTTTTACTGGGCATAGAATTCTAAGTTGCCAGTTTGTTTAAAGATACCTTCTGGCTTCCAGTGAGAAATCTACTGCCCATCCTTATTTTGTTCTCTGAACAAAATGTGTGTTTTTGCCCTCTGGCTGCTTTTAAGGTTTTCTCTTTATCACTGGTTTTGAGCAATTTGATTATGATGAACCTTAGTGTCATTTCTTCAAGCTTCTTGTGCTTGGAGTTTGGAGAGTATTTTCCATTCATGAGTTTATACTCATGAAAAAAATCGGAAATTTTTCTGCTATTATTCCTTTACACTTTTTTCTACTCCCCCTTCTCTCTCCTCTTCTTTTGAGACTCCATTTACACATATATTAGGCTGCTTGAAGTTGTCTCACAGTTCACTGATGCTCTGTTCATTTTTTTTGTCTTTTCTGTTTGTGTGTCATTGAGATAGTTAGTATTGTCATGTCATGAAGTTCACCAGGTTTTCTTCTGCAATATCTAATCTGATAATCCCATCGAATGTATTTTTAACCTTAGACATTGTAGTTTTCATGTCTAGAAGCTAATTTGGGTCTTTTAAAAAAATATTTCTCTTCCATTCTCTCTTTAATATGTTCAGTGTTTCCTCTAGCTTTTTGAACATATGGAGTATAGTTATAACAACTGTTTTAATGTCTTCATCTACTTGTTCTAAATCCAGGTCTGTTCTGGGTTGGTCTTGATTGATTGCCTTTTCTACCCATATGGTTTATACTTTCTTGCTGCTTTACGTGCATAATAATTCTTCACTGGATGCCAAACATTATGAATTTTACCTTGCTGGATGCTAGATATTTTTGTATTCCTATAAACATTCTTGAGCTTTGTTCCAGGATGTAGTTAAGTTATTTGGGAATCATTTGAATTTTTTTTTGGGGGGGGGAATATTGCTTTTAATATTTGTTAAGCAGGACCAAGCCATATTTAATCTAATTATTCCCCACTACTGTGGCAAGGCTGTTGTGAATATTCAACTCAATGCCCCATGAATTATGAGATTTTCAAAATGGCTGGTGGAAGCAGGCCTGATTTCTGGCCCTGTATGAGTGCCAGGCACTGTTCCCTGTAATCCTTCTGGGGGATTCTTTCCCTGTCTCGGGTAGTTTCAGCACACGCATGCACTCAGCAGTTCTCTGTTAAATGTGTGAGTGGTCCTCAGCAGACCCCAGGGCTCTCTGTGCAGCTGTCTTCTCTCCGTCCTCTGACCTGCAGCATCTGGCTGCCCTGAGCTCCCCAAACTCTCAGTTCCATTTCTCCAAGTCAGGAAGTCCACTGAGCTCTGCCTGAGTTCCCTGCTCCCGGGCCTGGACACCTTCCAAAGGCAGTAACTGGAGCAGTTGTATGGCTCACTTGGCTTTGTTTCCATCTCTCAAGGGCCATTGTCCTTCACTGTCTGATGTCCAGTGTCTTGAAAACCATTTTCATATAGTATGTCTAAGTTTTCAGTTGTTTCAGTTGAGAGGGTATATCCAGTCCCTATTACTGCATCTTGGCTAGAAGTGGAATTTTTTTAAGGCTGTGTTTTTAACAACTGTATTTCCACCCTTTCTCCTTTCCTTCTGTTGTGGGAAAAGGAATACGACACTTCACTCTAAATCTGGACCACTGTCCCCACCTCCCAGCTCTGGAACCTTGGTGCAGTCCTTCCCCCTCTCTTCCGAATGCCGTGAAACGTGCGTAACACACGTGCATACCTTGCACGTGAGCCTGGGAACACCAGGCTGGAAAGTCACACCACGCACAGACGGGCCAAATCCTTTTCTGGCCTGCCATTGCCACCCGGGGCTCCTTCATGTGTCCTGTGACAGGACGTTCCCTGAGACATTGAGGGAGCCAGTCTGTGTGCCGGCAGCCAGAAGTCAGGCAGCTTGGTGAGTAGATCTGAGTTTCTTTAGGGCTCCATCCCAGACACCTGGACCCGAGGAATCCTCGTTTCCCACAAGGATGAAAGGGAGATCTGGGGTGGGAGCAGGCTGGGCTGGGAGCAGGCTGTTCCGGCCCAAGGCCACCCATTCAGCCAGCAGCTGGAGCCCAGCTCATCTCCACCAGGCCCCTTGAGGACCCCTCGTCCATCTCCTGTGCACGAAGCTCTGGAAGCCGATCAGAAATGCAGTGGTTTCCAGCAGCTTTGAGGGAGACCTGAGAGGGCTTGACTAACGTGCTCTCTGGGCGCCCTGCACCCCCGCCTCCCTCCACAGAGTCATAGCAGCGCCGCCTGCGTCCCCTGCCTCCTCTCTGACTTCCTGCCAATCCTCTTCCCTCCCGTGGAAGCCCCACCTGGGCCCCAGTGCGCATTTAAATAATCGAATCAATCAGGAGGGCCGTGCAGGCAGGCTGTGTTGGGGAGTGTTGGGAAGCCAAAAAGAACCTACTGCCAGCCTTCATCATCTTTGTCATCCTCCCCAACGTCATGAGAGCAGGTATTACACACAGAGAATCATTCTTAGGCGTGAGACTAGTGGGGCAGGAGCCCCAGCCTCAGGTGGAAGAAGGGGACAGAGGGTGTAGATGAATTTGAGCACCTGCTGAGCCCCAGGCTGTGCTGCACAGCCCTCCTGTGAGGGTGGTACTATCTGCATGCCCATTTTAGAGAAGAGGATACCGAGGTTCAGAGAGCCCTAGGGTCTTGCCCAAAGTCATCCAGGTAGGAAGAGGCTAAGCTGGGGTCAAGGCTAGATCTGAGCCCTGAGCCCAGAACCCAGGTACCAGCTGAGTCACAGCTGATGGATCGCAGAGTGTTGGGGTGAGGGTGGAGGGAGATTGGAACCCAAGATGGTGTGGTTCTGTCACAGCCCTCTCCAGCCCACCCTCTCTGGAGCCTGTGTGGGCAGAGTGGATTGTGGCTCAGACAGGCTGGTGCCGGAGGTGGGAGGGAGCCCACAGGAGGCTGAGAGACCCGGCAGGGGTGCGGGAGGAAGGAAAGCTTGCTCCCCGCCGGAGGGCTCGTCTCTGCTCCCAGCTCTGTCCAGCTCTCATCAGAGCATCCCCTCTGTCTGACGTTCCCTAAGGGCAAAGAAAGGTTCTCATTCTCATCTTGTTTATGTCAGAATTGCTGCTGCCCAGCCTGGGGCTAGACCTGGTCAATATTTAACAAATGAATCTAGGGACAGCAGGGAATCAGTAAAAGCACAAGAGAAACTGGATAGAAAACCACAGTTTGCATCAGCTCACTGGGCACCTCCTCTTTGGATGTGGATTATAGCTGTCCCCAAGGCCACTGTTTCCTGACAGCACCAGGGCCCTACCCTCATCCCACATCCTGTCCCTCAAGTACCTGTCCTTCGTCCCCTGCAGGGCACGTGTACCAGGCACTATGGGCTTTGTAGGCAGTGTTTGTTTCACCCTCTGACAGACAGTCCCGTGGTGTGAACCTGAGATCATTCCCAGTTTACTGACGAGAAGCATGGAGCCCAGAGAGGTTAAGACACTTGCCCAAGGTCTTGCAGCAGATAGACTTGGGGCTTGTATTTAAGACAGGGCCGACCCCTCTAACCCTCTGGACTTCACTGTCAAAATGGTGACTCGAAGGTAGGGTGACCGACCAGCCTGGTTTGCGGAAACCTGAGGGGCTTCCCAGACTGGGGACCCTCAGCGCCAAAATTGAGACAGCTCCAGGCAGACCTGGATGGTGGGTCCCTCTACTCAGAGGCCATCTGGGATTCAGAAGGCTTTTAGGATCCCTCGGGGAAGACAGAAATGCTGTTCCAGAGTTTGTGCAGGTCACTTTGTGTTTTGCTAATATTTTTCTTGCTCTTTCAAAATGGGGATGATTGAAACGTTTCCAGAATCAGCCCCTTCCCCCACCCCATTCATTCTCAAATGTTAACTGGCACCGCCTGTGGGTCACATGCTGTTCTGGGCCCTGCAGACTCGAGGAACAAGCCCTAAAGTCCCTGCTCTCCCTGAGGTGCCTCATCCTGACACCTGGTCACCTCCCATGAGAGGGAGCCAAAGATGGGGGATACCGTACAGCCACTGCTGTCCACTCTCCTCTGTGTCCCTGCAGCCACCCAAAGGGGTGCCCGGTAGGTGTTGACTGTGAGGAATCCACTGGGAAGGCAGCAGAGGGTGAGCAGGACCTGGGCACACCCGGGACCCTAGAAGTGGACCCCCCTGGGCTGGCCAGGCCCTGCGAGAAGCAGCAGGCACCCCCTCTTCTGCAGTCCTAGAAATCGCAGACTGGTCCCTGACAGCAGGTGGTGGTCTCGTGGCAGGAGCAGAGACCCGCCTCCGTGGTGGCCTCTGGCCCCTTCCGTCTCCTCCTGACCACCTGCCATGCAGAAGCCTCCCAGTGTTGTGGAGCACTGTTATGGGAGCATGCCCAGCCAGTTCACCTTGTGGGTCCCCAGCAGCCCATCTGAGGAGGAAGTGCCAAAACCAGGAAGGACGTCATCCCAGTCGTGAGGCCTTGTGGGGAGAGCACCCCAGGCAGGTTGCACACGGCGCCACCAGAGCACTCAAGCCTGTGTCCCGCCTCTGTACAAGTGCATCTGCCTCCCCTCTGTCCAGGAGACCCTCAGGGGCTAATGGAGCAAGCTGGGCTCTCTTTAGAACCTCAGGGCCTGGCCCGTGGAGGGTGCTAAATAAATGCCCTTGCAGTGGGCATAACGAGCCCTGCCTTGGGTAGCGGGTGTGAGTTCCGACTGGCCTGTTCGCATTGCTCTAGGACCCTGGCGAACCACCCATGTGGAACCATGGGCTGTCGTGTGCCAGATCCCTCCCCAGCACTCCTTTGAAGGGTGAGTCACCCACTGTCGTATCTTCAGCTCTGGGGGACTCACCACCTCACAAAACAGCAGCTTCCATTGGAGTCAGGTCGCCCTGGGCTCACACATGGCCTTGCCGCTGCGCTGCCGCTGCCGGGGAAGTCAGTTAACGGCTCCAAGCCGTGGCACGCTCAGCTGTGCAGTGCGGTGGTGGTAGTTCTGACAAGTTCTGACGAGCCTTAGCATTTGGAGGCTTAAATGTGATAATGTGGCACCTCGTGAATGGTCAATACATTGGAATTATTCAGTACAACCTTCCTTTCTTCAGCCAAAAATCTTCTCTTTAACTCTGTCCATAGGTCCTAGGAAACAGGTCTGACCCTGCTGGCACATGGTAGCAAGTCCTGGGACCGCCCAGGGCTGTGGACAGCACCTGAGGTGGGAGAACAGGAGGCCCCAGCTCCAGGCCTGGCTCTGCCACGCATGCCTTGGAGCAAGGTCTTTACCTTCTTGGAGCCTCAGTTTCTTTGTCTGTTAAATAGGAACAGTAATAACTAGCTATAGGGTGGGTGAGAATCATGTGAGATGATGGATGTAAAAGCACAAACTCTGCGGAACTGCACAAATGCCAGTAATTATCATAAATATCCTCCCTCTGCATCTTCCTTTTTTTTTTGGAATAAATGTGGCCCCTTCCCTCAACTGTATTCCCAAGTGCATATTCTGTCTGGAATCTTCACCAGGTCAGGTTCTGGTCTGTCAATATTCTTATGAAACAGTTTTCTCAGAACAGGATATGATACTCGAGGAAACTGTATCACCTCCTTGGATCTAGTCCTGATACACTCATTAATGTGGCCAGTGAGAGACGAATCTTGCCTTGCATAATGCTGAACCTTACTTAGACTCCTTCTGATGGGAGGGCTCTCCTTCCTGAGTGCTGGTGCTCAGCCACGTCTCTCCCCCAGAGTTTGTGCAGCTGATAGTTTTGAACCTTGGCACAGATATGTCAAGAATTATGAAGGGTCTGGAATTTTACTCGGCTTTCAAGTTAGCCTGCTGCAATTTCAAAGATGCTGACAGAACACACGAGACTCCTGGCTTAGAGTCAGAGGACTTTATTCCTCACGCCACAGCGAGCAGCTTGAGTTTCGTGTTCACATCAGTGCCTCTGCTTTGCAAGTGCCATGGGGGCGACGGGCGGTGGCCCGGGTGGGTTCAGTGCACGCGGTGTGTTTGTGTGACAGCCAAGGAAGCTCTGCTTAGGAAACCCCAGTCTTTTAAAGGAGCCTGCAGATACACTGTACAGCCTTTGCCTCGGGGGAGAGATGTCATCTTTATTGTCCTAGTCTGGAAACCCATGTGCCCTCTGCCCCAGCAGGGACACTATTTCATTCATCAGGGCTGTTTACTGTGCAAACGTCTTTGAAAGAGTAGGTAGTCCAGAACAAAAGCTATGTATTCGTGCCTTCCCCCAAAAGGCATACGGGACAGGAGAGACCCGTTGTCTTCCAACAGTGTGTTTATACTCACCTCTAACAATGCAGCTGCACAAACCTGGGCTTGCAGCTCCACCCAGCCACTCCTGAGCTGTCTCTCCTTGGGCAAACTCCTTAACCTCTCTGGTCCTCAGTTTTCACAGCCTGCAGAGGAGGTGTAATTCCTCTCTTTCAGAAGTGCTGTAAGGGATTCCTTCAGGTAGTGTTTATGCAGCCTCCTCCCCATGCCTGGTATGGAATAGACCATGGAGAGAAGGCAGGTGGACACAGGTCACTGTAATTTGGAGCCTATCCCTTGACCACTTAATTCCCTACCCTTCACTGTCCCTCCCTGTTGTAGTCCTTGGGGCTCCAGCCCCTTCCCTGCCAAATGGGGTAGAATCACCCTTGAGGCCCGAAGCCCACTGGGTGGCTAGTATTGGAAGGCCAGCAGCAGAGAGCTCAGAGCCTGGGTCACACCTGGGCTCCAGGACCGGTTTCTGAGCCTCAGTTTCCTCATCTGTGACACAGAACCCACTTCCTGGGATTTAAGGAGGAATTAAAGGAAATAACAAATATGGAAGGTTTGGAATGTTCCTGCATATGACAGGAGCTCAGAGAAGCCATTCTGATGCCATTTGGGTAGTCTGAGCCTCAGGGAATGCGTGAATGGGGCCATTCTAGCTGCTCCCTGGAGGGAACTCCTTAGGAAAAGCAAAACAATTTGCCAGCCTCTGGCAGATTACCCAGCCTGCTGGTGGCTCCCTGCTTGGGGAATGCAAACTCGCCCAAGGGCCCTTCCTGGGGAGGCCGCATGGGAAGCTGGGCCTCTTCACTTTTTTTTTTTTTTTTTTTTTTTTGGGACAGAGTCTCACTCTGTTGCCCGGGCTAGAGTGAGTGCCATGGTGTCAGCCTCGCTCACAGCAACCTCAAACTCCTGGGCTCAGGCGATCCTACTGCCTCAGCCTCCCGAGTAGCTGGGACTACAGGCATGCGCCACCATGCCCGGCTAATTTTTCTATACATATATTTTAGCTGTCCGTATAATTTCTTTCTATTTTTAGTAGAGATGGGGTCTCGCTCTTGCTCAGTCTGGTCTCAAACTCCTGAGCTCAAACAATCCGCCTGCCTCGGCCTCCCGGAGTGCTAGGATTACAGGCGTGAGCCACCGCGCCCAGCCTCCTCTTCACTTTTGACAGTGCTGCTTACACATTGTGTGACCCTCAGGGAGAGGTGAGTGGTGACCGGAGTCCTCTCTCTGAGCTCTGCTGCTTAGGTGTTCAGCACGGCACGGTGATTAGGAGTTTGAGATGCAGAGTCAGACAGACCTAGGTTTGAATCCTGAGCTGGAAACCAGCTGGGTGACTCAGGCACATCATGTGTCTTCCTGAAGCTCAGTTTCCTCATCTGTAAAGTGGGAATAGTGACCTTTCCTGCCTTGTGGAGCTGTGAGAATTAGGCCATGCGTGGGCAGAGCCTGGCCAGTAAATAGCGCCTGTTACAATGTTGCATTATTTTCTGTTTCTTGGTCTGCAAAATTTGGATGAAGTGAGTAGGACCATAGGAGCTCTTACTGCATGGAGAGATGGGAAGAATCCTGGAATCGCAGGCAGAAAATCCTGGTGCACATTCTCTTTAGCCTCCCCCTGGTCATGTGTGACTTGGGAAGTCACATGATTTCTCTGCACCTCACCTGTCAATGGCGCCGGCTAATCACATCTCCTGTGATGGATGGCAAAAACACTGGTCACTGTGCCTGGCATGGACTTTGGTCAGTGCCCAGGGTCCCTCTCTGCTCCAAGGTTGTCAGTCACCAGGGCTGGTGGCCTCAAACAATGCCCCATCTAATCAGGACTCAGCCAGTATGAAGGTCATTCAAACGCCAGACACTGGGTAGGGCCCAGGAAGCACCTGGGCACAGGGTTCTCCTATGGTCGGAATGTTTGTGCTTCCTGCAAAGTTGATGTTGGAACTTGATCCCCAGTGCAACAGCATGAAGAGGGGGCCTTTAGGTGGTGATTAGGCAATGAGAGCTCCACTCTCATGAATGGGTTAGTGCCTTATAAAAGGGCTTGAGGGGGTGGATCCCCCTTCTGTCCCTTCCACTTTGTAAGGACACAGCATTCACTCCCTCGGGAGGATGCAGCCTCACAGCACAGAGGCAGAGAGCAGAGGCCGCCCTCACCAGAGCCCAGACCTGCTGGCACCTTGATCTTGGACTTCCCAGCCTCCAGAACTGTGAGAAATAAATTTGTGTTGATTATCAATTACCCAGACTGTGATATTTTGTTATAGTAGGTCAAGTGGACTAAGAGGTTCCAGTGGCTGGAGCTGCCCAGTGCTGTGTTCCGATGCCCGGGATTCGTCCCTGGGATGCCCACTGGCGCGGCTTAGGCTGACGGAGCTCATCGCACCACGCAGCACGCAGGGTGGACCGGCCCATTGGCAGACTCCTCTGCCAAACGCTGCAGGAGGTGCACTGTCTTCTGCAAAGGGGAGTTTGTTCGGCCTCCTGTTGAGGAATGATGTCTGTTGGCCCTCAGAGGTGGAGTTCGTTTTTGTTAATTTTGGTCAGGAAAATTAGGTGGTGCTCATGGCCATTCTGGGGAGGAGCATGTGGGCTGCTGTGTTTCACTTCAGAAGCTGCCTCCGCTCCCTGGATCCCTTGTGGAGAGCAGCGTGAAGCCACCAAAGCTGCTTCCACCTCTGGGTTCACACCACCGAGGTTGGAGGTGTTAACCTTTCCTTGGGTCAGACCACAATAATGCCTGCCTTCTGCCATGTTCCAGGCTCCCTGCTGAGTTCTTTACCAACGTAGCTAACCCTTATCTCTATGCTCTGAAGTAGAAACTACAATTAAGCCCATTTTTCAGATGAAGTAACTGAGGCCTGGGGAGGTGAAGTAACATTCAGTGGCAGAACTGGGATTTGAACCGGCCACCTGGCTCCCACGTGCTCTTCCTCGGGGCTCCCTCCCTCGGCTCAGGGCTCTGCTCCCCTCCCTGCCAGCAGTTTTTGGGGCACATCCTCCTCGCTCAATCACTCAACAGCTCTGCATGCAGCTGACTCACAAACGTGTTTGTGGATCCTGGAAACAACTGCCTGCTGGCCTACTGCTCTCTTACTCCACGGGCAGAAAGTTCCTCAATGACACCATTTCTACCTCCCCTCTTTCCTGACTCCTACTCCCAACTCTCTCTTCTTTAAAAATCCTGTGGACATTGGCTTATTTAAATTTATACACCTTATCAGGCCTCCCAAAGGGAAAGGTTCTTGCTGGAGACTTCTTAAAAGGCTCCAATCCCTCACCTGCTCTGAGAACATTTCAAGCAAACCAGGGTGCATCACAATGTTAATTGAAGTTAACACTGGTTTTTCCCACCCAGCCAGACACTCTGGTGTGTTGGAGAGATTAACAAGTGAGGTTGGAAAAGGCTTCCCTGAGGCTGTGCTCTGGAGCAGCAAGCAGCAAACAGCAGCCCCGGGCTTGCCGCTCAGACAGGATGGAGTCAAACAGGTGCCTCTGCGCCACAGCTGCAGGGCTCCCGCCAGCAGGACTGAGAGCAGCTGGCAGGCTCTTCATCTGCCACAAGGGTGGCCACAGGTTGCCCAAAGGGCTCTGACTTCCGGTCCTGGATCTCCCAGGTCTTGCCTGGGTGTCCCAGGAAAGCCATGACTCCAAGTCCATTTGCATATCTGAGGAGGGGCTCACTAATTCCTGCCCCAGGAGTTTATTTTGGACATTGGATGGGCTAATATGGGCAAGCAGCTTTGCAGATATAACAGATAGTAATCATTGTGCAACTTGACATTTATTGGGCACTCATGAAGGACCAGGCACTGCTCCCAGCACTTTATGTGTGTTATATATATGCTAATGTGATAAGTACTGCTGTCATCATTGTCACTCTACAGATGAGGAAACTGAGGCCCCAGGGTTACATCACTTGCCCAAGTCACACAAGGTGCAAGTGGCAGGGGGATTTGAAGGTCTGTGGCTGGGCATCTTTGCTTTCAGACACCATGCTGTGCTTGCTCACCTGTCACACTGCAGCACAGCTCATGGACTATTCTTTAACTTGGGGGTAGTTTCCACTGGGAGAACCCTAGCCGGGTTGGGTATTTCTTGACATGGAAACGTCCATCCCCAAATTCCCACGCCACTGCGGCAGCCCTTGGCCAAGCCTGCTTTCCTCCCTGCACCGGTGCAGGTGCTTCTCACCCCGGGGGCTGTCTCCAGTTGCTTCCTGCTCTGTTTTCCTTTCCTCATCCTTGCGAGGGAGCTTCCTTTTGCTCAGGGTCTTCAGTGCCCCCCATCCATAAGATAAGGTGCCACATCCTTGGGGTGACTTTGTTCCAACGACCAAACCTGGGTCTCTAAGCCTGGCCCCAAATGCATCTTCCAGGCCCCCACACCAGCCAGGCTGAGACACGTACAGCTCCCCGTGGTGGTGCCCCGAGCTTTGTCCTTGGGAGACCTCCCTCTCCCCTTCAAAGCCAGATTCAGAACCCCTCTCCCACGAAGCCAGGTGCCCTAGACCGCACACTCTACGATATTTTCCTTTATTCTGAGGACCAGCCCTCTGCTGTGGCATTCTCGTGGCCTTCTCCCTTCCTACCTGCTAGGTTGTCATTTGTGCGGATGACTTTCCAGGTTCTTGTGTGTCTCCGCCTAGCATGGGTCACGGGGCTGGTAGGAAGTCGATTCTTCACGGAAGGTGCAGCAGGGGAGATTGGGGTTGAGGGCCCAGGTCTGTGCTGGCCCCCACACTTGCTGTGGGGACTTTGGCAAGAGCCACCATCTCCTCAGTCCTAAGATTGGATTGATGGCTGTCCCCATTGATGCAGCCGGCACTGGACAAGCCGGGCGGGCGAGATGTGCTCCGTGAAGTGTAGAGTTCCAGTGTTGTCCATACGTCTTGGTCGAGTGGATAAACAGAATGTTGAATGTATTCAAGCAGGTTGTTTCCATACTCTGCACCCCCATTCTCATGCTACTGGCTGGGGGTTCAGAGCTCAGCACCCCCGCTGAGCAGTGTCCTTCTTCATTCTGTCTCATGCTCCTCCTGCCCCACCCACCCCCCAGATTTTCTCCCCAGCCGCCCCCAGTTCCCCTGCTGCCTGCAAGGAAGAGGCAGGAGCTCCACCCCCATCCCTCAGGCCAGTGGCGTCTTCTCTCCCACCCAGGCCCAGCACTGGGGACTCTGCCCACCACCAGCAAATTCAGCAAACACATGTCGGAAAGGAATGAGCCCCGTGCCCCTTGCACCAAACATCTGAGGAGCCAAGACGGGAAGGGCCTGGGCAAAGGGTTCTCTGATCCCCAAACACACGCCCTGCCCATTTCTCTAGTCTGTTGCATATTTGTAGACTCTTGAGTTGGAAGGAAAACATTAAGCTCATAATTGCAGAGTTTGAAAAAGTTCTTTCCAGAGCATGCACCATCTTAAAGCAGTGAAAATAAAGATACCGCCACCACCAACTACTACTACTAACACCACTAACACTAAGATGGATGGTAG
>JAQIFY010003951.1:0-12149 GCA_028533085.1 Varecia variegata
TGGAATTGTCTTCTTAATTTTATGTTTTGGCTTATTTATTTCTACAGTATGGAATACAATTTTTTATATTAATCTTGTATCCTGAAACCTCACTAAACTCATTTATTCATTCTAATAGATTCTATCAGAATCGAATAGTGGATTCTTAGGACATTCTATTTATAAGATCATGTCTCTGCAGATAAGAGATAGTTTTACTTTTCTTTATGTCCAGTCTAGATGCCTTTCATTTCTATTTCTTGCCTAATTGCAATGGCTAGAACTCTAGTATACTGTTGAATGGAAGGGGTAAGAATGGATATCTTATGAGTAAAGCATTCAGTCTTTCTCTATTAAGTATGATGTCAGCCTTTTTGCCATTAAATATAGTATCAGCTAAGGATTTTTTGTATATGCTTTTATCAGGTTGAGGAAATTTCCTTTATTACTCAGTTAAGTGTTTTTATCATGAAGGGTGTTGGATTTTGTCAAATGCTTTTTTTGTGTCTATTAAAATAATCATGTAGTTTTAGCCCTTTAGTGTATTAACATGACATAATATGTTGATGACTTTTGGTTATTAAAACAACCTTGCTTTCCTGGAATAAATCCCACTTGGTCATGGTGTATAATCCTTTTTATGTGTTGCAGAATTTGGTTGGCTAGTATTTTGTCTGTCATCTATATTCATAAAATATGTGTGTGTATGTATGTATCTGTAGTTTTCTTTCCTTGTGATGTCATTGTCTGGTTTAGGTATCAGGGTAGCTCCAGTTTCATAAAATGAGTTAGAAAGTATTCCATACTTTTCTATTTTCTGGAAGAGTTGGTGAAGGATTGGTATTGATTATTCTTAAATGTTTTGTAGTATTCAAGATGTATCTTAAATGTTTTATGTTGATAGTATGTAGTATTTTGTAGTACTGAAGCCATCTGAGTCTCACTTTTCTTTGTGGGTAGTTTTTAAATTATTAATTCAATCTCTTGTCATAGGTCTATTCAGATTTTTTATTTCTTCTTGAGCCAGTTTCAGTAATATGTGTCTTTCTAGGAACTTGTCTCTTTCATCTGCATTATCTAATCTGTTGTCATATAGTTCAGCCTTAAGGTACACTGTCAGTTCTCCTTGGTGTCACTTTTTTTTTTTTTTTTAAGAAAGCCCAAACTTTAAAATTTGGTCTTATTTATTAATTGTGAGGTTGTGGAAGATTATACCAAAGAATATAAGGACTTTTTCCTTAAAAATATTAGAACAATAATAAAATTATTATATAGTTTTTCTTATGTAATCTTGAGAATTTGCGAAGTTTTTAAGAGTAAATAACATTCATTTTTGTATCTCTGCAGGTTGGTATCATACGTGATCGTTTGATTCAATTCATCTCTAAATTGCAGTTTGCTGTGACTTTACTTTTGGCATCATGGACAGAGAAAAAACAACGTCGAAAAACAACTACCACTTTATGCATACTCAACATTGTCTTTTCTCCATTTGTGTTGGTCTTCATAGTGTTTTCTACACTACTCTCTTCTCCCTTACTACCCCTCTTCACACTTCCTGTGTTTTTGGTGGGTTTTCCCCGACCTATTCAGAGTTGGCCAGGAGCAGTGGGCACTGCAGCCTGCGTATGTGCAGATACAGTGTTCTACTATCAGATGGTCCCCAGGTTGACTGCTGCACTGCAGACTGCAATGGCAGCTGGAAGTTTAGGTAAGTAAATGTGTCGTGCTTATAAAATCCTCACTAATGTATTTAAAGTGAAAAACAAAAAATAACACACAGAAAAACTATCTTTTGAACCAACCATAAAACAGCATAACAACCATAACACTTTGATGTATAGGCAGAAACACTAAGTATGAAATAGAAGTGTACTTCCTGCTCCTTGTTTTGAGGTAAATAAAGATACAAAATAAAAATACTGAAGGAAAATTTCATTAAGGTGATTGGATAATTTTTAAATGCATTTTCTTGAATAAATTCACATTATAGTTCTACCATTGAAACATGAAAACCCTTTTCCCCCAGGATTTTTATGAATTTATAATGAGTTCATATCAAGTAGATGTAATAGTTTAGATCCATAAAGAGTGAAAACTAGCTTTCACTCTTTATGCATCTAATAATATCAGATTGAAGAGTTAATGGAAGTTTTGTTCCTACCTCATTAGTTATTGTATAGAGACTTAAGCAGTCTGACAAGGTTATTATGCAAGATAACATAAAAACTTTAGTCAGAGATCCCAAAGTGAAGTACTATGCAAATATTAGCAAGAAAATAGATTTTTGGCTGGGCGCGGTGGCTCACGCCTGTAATCCTAGCACTCTGGGAGGCCGAGGCGGGTGGATCGCTTGAGGTCAGGAGTTCGAGACCAGCCTGAGCAAGAATGAGACCCTGTCTCTACTAAAAATAGAAAGAAATTATCTGGCCAACTAAAAATATATATAGAAAAAATTAGCCGGGCATGGTGGCGCATTCCTGTAGTCCCAGCTACTCGGGAGACTGAGGCAGTAGGATCACTTAAGCCCAGGAATGTGAGGTTGCTATGAGCTAGGCTGACGCCACGGCACTCACTCTAGCCCGGGCAACAGAGCGAGACTCTGTCTCAAAAAAAAAAAAAAGAGATTTTTTTATGGGAATGAACTAATTTTATGAGTTTTAATGCTTTTATTGTATAGTAATGGCAAATTTCAACTGTAATATACTTCTCTAGGTTGATTTTAGATAAGGTACAAGCTGATGACAATAGTGTGTCATCTCCTACCATATGCTTTAGCCATTAAAACTTGTTTTAGAAGTGGTAGATGACTTCCTGGCAAACTGATTCTAGGCAAAGTAGCAATTTAAAGTTAGAATTTTAATAAAATGCTTACTTGGGTTGAACTTTTCTAATTATCTATTATGTGAGATAATTTAGGAAAAAATTATTTTTACAGTATAAATTTTTCATGAGTAACCATTTTTCTTTCTTGAAGGAAATATTTTACACTTTTAATAATTTTATCCAGTTCTAATTAATTTTCATCATATAATGCTGTCCTACTTTTTAAAATGCCAGTGGGGTTAAACTCATATCAGAAATAGTAATAAGATAAAAATTATATATTATCAAATCGATTACACTCAACCAGGAAGTGTGTTATAAAGTATTTTCTGGTGGGGAAAAAGGCAAGGAGATAACATTTCATTCACATTTGCCAATTGGCAAAAATGTAAAAGTTTGACACTATTAAGTTTTGGCTAGGGCATGGGGAACAAAAACTTTCAAACCCTAGTAGAAGGGAATATAAATTCATACAACCACCTTAAAGAAGTAAATAGATAGTCTGTAGTAAAGATATATATATTCTGTGGCTCAGGAATTTCAATTTTAGATTCTATCATCCAGTGATTCCAATTCTAAAGAAACTCTAGTACATGTGTTTTGGGGGTCCTCAAGACCAATCCCAGGTTTGATTATTCACTAGGAGAACTCAGGGTTAAGATTTATTACAGCAAAAGGATACAGAGCAAAATCAGGAAAGGGAAAAGTCACATGGGGTAAAGAAGACCAGGACAAGCTTCCAGGTGGAGTCATGCAGAATGTACTTAATTCCCCAGCAGCATGTTGTGACATGTGTGATATGTTGACTGTCAGAGGAGAACACTTGAGACTCAATGCCCAGGGATTTTATTTTGGGCCAGTCATGTAGGTACCCTCTGCCTATCTAATGCCAATATTCTAGACTCCCAAAAGGAAAGCACATGTTCAGTATATACTGTATGGTTTGCACAAACAGATATGATGAGAGACTCTTGGCAGGTAGAGTGGTTCCCAGATGCCAGCCAAGGGCCTTTTGAAGAATAGCAGTCAGTCCTGCTATGTTACCTGTTTTCTGTACCACATGTTATACAAGCAGGCTTGCAAAAAGATAATTTCTGCAGCATTATTTATAATAGTGAAAAATTAGAAACATCTGAAATGTTTATCAACCAGGAAATGAATACTCAAATTCATTTTATTTATATTTATTTATACAGTGATATTATTTATACAGTGAATTCTTGACAGCAGTTATAATGAGTGAACTTTAGCTGTTTGCAGTAGATATGGGCATTGTGTAGGCAGAAAGACTGCAGTTTTGAGAGGAAAAAATAAGTTTTAAAAGTATCTATACAGTATGGTAGCATTTTTTTTTAATTTTCAAAACCATAAAATACTTTATATATATGCATGTATATAAAAATATCCAAAATGTTTAACATCATTAATGTGAAATTGGCTTTTATATATTTTATACTTTTCCTCATATGCTTAACATGTATTTAAGATTTTATATAACAGTTTCTAGTTTGTTGTTTTTCTGGAAAATATACCCTTCAGTTTTTATGTATTATCACCTGTAGATGTCTCTTCCAACTGCCTTGTAAAATGCTGAATTTAATGCCTCCTGCTTCTTGACCTAATGAAGGTGTAGAAGAAGTCATGAATTAGTTCTAGATGTGTTACCAGTTTTGGAGATTCACTTGGCAAAATAAAAGAAGCTTGAAAAATGATTTTCTTCTTCTTATTTCTTAATTTTTTGTAGGTCTTCTCTCACCTGGGTCTCATTACTTGGGCCGTTTTCAGGATCGTTTAATATGGATAATGATTCTTGAACGTGGTTATACTTACTGCTGTATTAACATTAAGGTCAGCCTGCATTTGAAACCTCTCTAGTATTTTCATAGTACATGTGTAAAATTGTAACCTTTATGTACACATCAAATACTTAATAGCTCAATTTGAAAGAAGAATATCTTTTTAATTACCCGTGAAAACATCTAGGGATTTTAAAAGTATATTTCAATAAGCACATATTGTTAGGTAGACTAATGTTGATTATATAATAGAGCACAGTAAGAAAATATATCTTCTTCCAGTCCTATTCATTTTATCCCTATCTAGCTGAGCATCTCAAAAGTGTGAATCAGTAATTTATCTTATTTTATTTTTTTGAGACAAGGTCTTGCTTTGTTGCCCAGGGTAAAGTGCAGTGGCGAAATATCACAGCTCACAGCAGCTTCGAACTTCTGGGTTCAAACAATCCTCCTGCCTCGGCCTCCCAAAGTGCTAGAATTACAGGCATGAGCCACCGTGCTCGGCCTGAATCAGTAATATTTTTTAACTACTATATGAAATAAACAGTCTGAACTTAATAAAAACTGTCTCTGACCCCACTACTCCTACTTGCTATACCCTATTTCTCTCCTTACTTGAAGAGCAAAATCCCTTACTAGAGATGTTTATTATCATATCTCCAATTTCATTTCTCCCCTTCTATTTTCAACTTACTGTAGGTTTTTGACCCGTTACCCCACCAAAACTGCTCTTGTTAAGGTCACCATGACTGCCACATAGCTAAATCCAATGATCGACTCTCAGACCTACTCTTAAGCAGCATTTGACAGAGTTAATCTCTTCTCTTCACTTGTTTCATAGGTTACTTCTTGTCAGCCAACTTTGATGGTTCCTTCTCTTTTCTTTGACCTCTTAATATCAGAGTGCCTCAGAGCCTAGCAGTCCTTGGTGACAACTCTATCCTCCAAGAATACTGGAGCCTCATATTTGACTCCTTTTTTGTTTCTATATACCACATCCAATCTAACAAGTATAGGTCTTTTGTGCTCTGTGACATATGTGGTTTAAAAATATACGTTTTTGATGGCAGTCTTTTTTCTTTCTTTTTTTTTTAAGACAAGCTGGGTTAGGCTACACCGTCTATTAAGATTTACATAACACTTTAAAGTTCACAAAATTTACTTAATCTATTATCTTCCCAACCCTATGTGCTAGGATTATTTTTCTTTGAAAGAGAAAGAAAAGGAATCTCAGAAGGTAGATGACCTACTCAAGGTATTTGCCTGTAGCTGGTGGAAACATGACTTAACAATGGGTTCTGATGGCTCAGATAGTTTTCATAAAAATATATAAGTAAATAAGCAATAACAATAACAGTAAACAGTAGCCTGGTACATCCTCTTCAAATTATTCCTTTTAAGGAAGTTCTCAAAATGTGTTTAAAATTCACATAAGAACCTGTTTATAATATTCCTTTATTCAACATATATTTTGTGCATACCCACTGCATACCAGGTACTGGTTTAGGCACTGGGGATATCATAGTAAACTAAAGAGAGCTGCTTTATTGAGTTTATATTGTAATTGGAGGACACAGACAGTAATCAAATAAATAAATCTGTATTATTATGTTATCATGAAAATACTGGACCAGGAGAATGATAAATTCTGGCACATCCATACAATAGAGTAATGCTATTAGTCTCATATAAAGTAGAGTGGAAAGGATACAAAACTACTATACATAGTGTGTAATTCCAATTTTGCTTTTTTCTTGCAAAAAAATATAATTTAAAAGTTTTTAATGTGTGCTTCAGCCTTGACTGTAGATATAGTCTTTTAAAATTACGTTCATAGTTAATAAGTTTGTTTGCCCAATTTCTAGTGAAATCTCTATAATATCTTTTAAAATAGTAGTAGTGTTATTTTTAATCTCTTTATCCAACATCAAATGTGTTAAGTGCCACTAAGTTAGGATGTAGTTCTTCAGTTAAAGAAATTTTTTTGTCATTTTCCATATTTTTATGATGAGAATCTATGGACATTTATAGGACTAGTTACTGTACTCTCTGTAACCAATGATCATAAACTCAAGTACTTTTTATTTCCTTTTTAGGGGTTAGAATTACAAGAAACATCCTGTCATACTGCAGAAGCTCGCAGAGTTGATGAAGTTTTTGAAAGTGCTTTTGAACAAGAAGAATACACAAATGTATGTTCCCTTAATGAACACTTTGGAAATGTCTTGACACCCTGTACTGTTTTGCCTGTGAAACTATATTCTGATGCCAGGAGTATTCTATCTGGCATAATCGATTCTCATGAAAACTTAACGGAATTTAAAGGTGACCTTGTTAAAGTACTTGTGTGGATACTTGTTCAATATTGCTCCAAAAGGCCTAGCATGGAGGAGAATGTTCATAAAACTGAAAATAAAGGGCAAGCACCTCTACTAATCTTGCCTGCTTTGAACACTTCATATCCCAAATCCCTCGAAGACTCAGATAGTTTAAATTCAGAAACTTTTGATGACTGGTCTGATGATGATATTTTTGATGATGAACCAACTATCAAAAAAGAAAAAGAAGAAAAAGATCAGCTGAAAGATTTTCCAGGTACAAATTTCCCTATTCCAGGGTCAATAGTAGAATCACAGAGGGTTGGTGATCATTCTACAGGAACAGTTCCTGAAAACAATCTCTACAAAGCAGTTATGCTAGGATACCCTGCTATTGACAAAGGAAAACAAGAAGACATGGCATATATCCCTCTCATGGAGTTTAGTTGTTCACATTCTCACTTACTAAGCTTACCCAAAGAGTGGAGGTCTGCCTGTATACCCAATTCTAAAATGAAGGAGATGAGCTCATTGTTTCCAGAAGACTGGTACCAATTTGTTTTAAGGCAACTGGAATGTTTCCATTCAGAAGAAAAGGCCTCAAATGTACTGGAAGAAATTGCAAAGGACAAAGTTTTAAAAGACTTTTATGTTCATACTGTAATGACTTGTTATTTTAGTTTATTTGGCATAGACAATATGATTCCTAGTCCTGGTCTTATCTTGAGTGTTTACAGTGGTGTTTTGCCTTGGTCTGTTGCCTTGGATTGGCTCACAGAAAAACCAGAACTGTTCCAACTAGCACTGAAAGCATTCAGGTAACTAATTTTGATTATATATAAGTTGTAACATCGGCAGAAAAATGTTGATATTTTTTTAATCACCTAGAAGAGGACAGTCCTTCATTTCTAATTTTTTTTTTTACATTACTTTCTTAAAAATGAAAAGAAATGCTTAGTATGTATTATACCAGGAGTACATTTGTTTATATGGAGAACCTGTTTTTCATATGGTTCACTGGATTTCTTCACTTTGTATCATTTCACCCTCAACATTTTATCTGAATTATGATGTATAATTTCAGTTCAATGTCTTATAACCGTTTATTGACAAAATCTGTTTCATCTATAAAGTTGATAGAAGATATTCTAAAATTCTTTGGTTATCCATTTTGTAGGTATACTCTGAAACTAATGATTGATAAAGCATGTTTAGGCCCAATAGAAGACTTTAAAGAACTGACCAGCTTCCTTGAAGAATATGAAAGTGACTGGTACATTGGTTTGGTGTCTGATGAAAAGTGGAAGGAAGCAATTTTACAAGAAAAGCCATACTTGTTTGCTCTGGGGTATGATCCTAGTATGGTAAGGTTAAAAATGTTCTTAAACATTTTTGTATATTAATCTTAAAGAATGGAAATCAGTTATAAAGTATTTGAACTCAGTAATAGATGACATAACATTCTAGTTGCTAATATATTAGTTATAGTTAATTGAGGCATGTGTAATCATAACTTTAGAGGTGGTTCTTGATTCTGAATCTGAGTTTTGATCTTGGTAGGAAGTTTGCCTAAATGCAATGAGATTTTTCTCTAAATTCATAAATAAAATAGAAAGGCCTGAATGTAATCTCTTTTCTTTATCTCCTCCCCTGCCCTTTTATACTTTAAAGGGAGTTTACACTGGAAGAGTACTTATGCTTCAAGAATTATTGATCCAAGTTGGGAAGTTAAATGCTGAAGCTGTTAGAGGTCAGTGGGCCAATCTTTCCTGGGAATTGCTTTATGCCACAAATGATGATGAGGAACGTTATAGTATACAAGCTCATCCACTACTTTTAAGAAACCTTACTATACAAGCGGCAGATCCTCCCCTGGGATATCCGATTTATTCTTCAGAACCTCTCCATATACGTTTATATTAGAGCCTACTTTGACTTGTGATATAATGTCATCAAATGAGGTGTTTATATTTTTCATCATAGAAAAGTTAGCAGTGTGATTCCTGTAACTTCACTGGACTTTTCCCTGACCCATTCAGATGCCTGAGAAAAGCTAAGCTCCTTAAAGTTGATTCTTTTAGACATCTTAATGGTTTAAACATCTTTGTCTAATGTAAAAGTTAGAACTAGTTGGCCAATATTTGTGCCCCCTGGATTGTAATAGGCTTTGGTAAATATGACAAAACATTTGTATAATATTAGATAATGATTTTTTAATGCTTTCTTAAATGTGTGATAGGTGAGTTATCTTACAAAAGTCAACAGCTGTGTAATGTTTACATACTTAGAAGATATACATGTCAATGTTTTTAAGTGATGATAGTGGATCCTATTGAAGGTTAACATAATGTATATATATTTATTTGAAATATAATTAATTTTTATGGCATTTTAAATGTGCTGTTTTATTTTAACATTTAACATGGTCTGAATATTTTTATATAACGTTTTCTTTTCATGTATTTAATTCAGATACCTTAAAAATTTTTAATAGAATCTTTTCCCTCCTTTCCAGATATCCTTTTGATACACATGAAAGGAACAGGGTTCATCCTATTTATCATGTGAATACTCATAGGAAGAACAATGTTAGGGTGATCTGAGTATGACTACTAGAGGCCATTGCATAAATCTGACTCCTGCATTTCTTTCAGCTGAAGTTACTGCTTCTAAAGAAGTAGTACCCAACCTCTAAATTTTGGAATTTCTCAACAGTTGGTTCCAGGCCCCCTCTTCTTATTCCACATTCACTGTACATAGTCTCATCTGCTCCCAAGACTTTTATCATCAATAAGGTGGTGATGATCAAATACATGTACCTAACACAACCTCTCTTCTGGCACTGAACCTATATATCTAACTTATTTGATATTTCTACCTGATATATTAAAAACTGGTCTTACTGTATTTCCCCTAAAACCTACTTTTCTACTTGCAACTTTTAGTAGTGTATAGGTAATTCACATCAACCATTTCATGGAGAACTGGGCAAAACAGTGTTTTTAAATTTGCTTAAAGGCATTAGAGAACCAAGAGACAGTGAAGAATTACCTAAGACCCAAGGCAGAATGGTACTTAGAGTTGAGCTCAACATTTGAGCTTCTTTTTTTCTAGTAGCACATGCCAATTCAGGCAAAAAGTGGGTGAGAAGCTAAGAAGCTAAGTAGCCCTTTTGACAGCCTTACTACCAAGTTAGAGGGACAAAAATTGTAGTTCATGTCTCTTCAAGGAAGTTGGGCGGTGGGAGAACCCTGACCACACATTGAGTCAAAAACCTCAAGGTCTATATCCTAATTTTAAAAATGAACAACAACAAAAAAATGATGCGGTTTGAATGTTCTCACTACCCAGAGCAAATGTAAATCCTCTCTGGACCGATCTTTTAAGTTTTTTTTTTTTTACAATTTTTCATATTTAATGTTAAGCAGTTAAAGTAAGGCATCTGAAGAAACATCAAAATCCAAGAGAAGCAACAGACAATAGAAGCAAGCCAACAGGGGGCCCAAATAATAGAGTTACTAAACATGGGTTCTAAAATTATTACATTTAGTATATTTAAAGATCTAAAACACAAGATTCAGAATTTTAGCAATCAGAAACTATACAGAAGAATCAACTGGCAAGTCCCAAACTGAAAAATATGTTAATCAAGTGAAACTGGATAACCTGAAGTAAGAATTAGTGAATAAGAAGTTAGTTCAGAAGTAAATATCTGATATGAAAAATGAAGAGACAAAAAATGGAAGATACAGTTGGGAAGATAAGAGACATGGGATTAACATGAGAAAATCTAACGTACTGTAATTGGAATACCAGAAGGAGAGGAGAAAGAATGTGGCAGAGAACATTTGAGGAAATAACAGATTTTTCCAAATTTTTAAGGGGCATCAGCCCTTGCAAGATCCAAGCATGATAAATAAAAACAAAACTACACCTCAGCACATCATAATAAAAAATAAAACACAAAAAGGAAATCACAAAAGTAGCCAGAAAGGCATAAAAGACATTAATTTTAAAGGAGCAACAATTGCATAAAACTGATAGCTAACTTCTCAACAGAAAATATGGCAACCAGAAATCAACAATGAATTTTCAAGTTGCTGAAAGAAAATAACTGCAAACTTAGAATACAATACCCAGCCTTTCCCCAAAAACAATTCTTCAAGAATAACGGCAAAGACACTTTCAAACACAGTAAATTCGATGGCAAGATTCCCATTAAGAGAAATAGTGAAGAGTATTCTTCAAACAGAAAGAAAATGATCCCAGAAAAAAGCTTAAGGATAAAGGAATGAACACTAATTAAAAAAAGATGAATATATGGCTAACTCTAAGTAAATATTTACTATATAAAATAGTTTTGGAGGTTAAAATAAATATAATGTTAAAATACATGAAAATAATAGTATGTAAGTTTAGTGTAGGTCCTTGCATTATCAGAAAGAAGTTAAAAGTACCAGATAATATTAGAGTTTGCCATGTCATCTGTAGGGTAACCACTAAAAGAATAGCAAAAAGCGAAACAAAACAAAAACAAGTGTATAACTACTAAGGTAATAGATGGGGAAGGTGGCAAAAAAGGAGAGAAAAAATATAAAACAGGACAAATGGAAATCAAATAGAAGATTAGGAGATTTAAACGTAAATATCAGTTATTACATTAACTGTGAATGGACTGAATGCTTCAATTCAATTCAAAGAATATCAAACTGAAAAGAAAGAAACAAAACCCACAAGGTACCTTTTATAAGAGACATACCTTAAATTTAGGAATACAGAAAGTTGTAAGTAAACAAGAATAGAAAAAGTTACAGTATGAAATAAAAAAAAAAATGGGGAAGAGGGCTTTTGTAGCTATAACATCATTCAATGTAGACTTTAAGGTAAAAAGTATTATAAACAGAGATACTTAGTAATGATAAAAGATTTGATTCACCAGAAAAGTTCAACAGTTCTAATTTTTTAATGATCTAGTAATATAGCCTCAAATATTTAAGCAAAAATAAACAGAATTAAAGACAAAGCTGCATTCATAGTAGGAGATTTTAATATACCTACCTAACTCTGTAAGTGATAGAACACCACACACACACACAAATAAGTACATATGTAAAGATTGGAATAAGATTTAAAAACTTAATTGGCATATATAGAACATAATATCCAACAAGTGAAAAATATACACTTTTCCAATGCACATGGAATATTTACCAAAATTGACAATAATCTG
>JAQIFY010003952.1:0-12149 GCA_028533085.1 Varecia variegata
AATCATATGTCTTGATAGAAAAATAAGGAGGGAGAAATAACTGGATGGAAGCACAGAGGGAGATCTCAAAGTTCTGTTAACACAATATTTTTTCAAAAGATGTTCTGGTTGTTAAAATTCATTAATTTATGTACTTATGATCTTCATTGTTTCCTTTGTATATATTATAGTTAAATACAAATTTTAAAAAATAAAGCCTCATTCAGAGAGTATTTATGCAGAAAATGGATTCATAAAAATGTTTTTCAGTTCCAGATGGGACTATTGTGAGGTGGACTTACTTGAGAATTTTATCATTTCTCCCTCCTAGACCATTTGTTTGGACTAGTGTTCCATGTTCTTTGGATGTAATGTTAAAATTGGATCAAGTCCTCAGTAGTTCTCCATAGGTATGGATTTTACTCTTTCTCCAGAACAAGAATACTTGGTCTACAGGTACCATTAGCAAAGGCTAGAAGAAAGATTCAAATTATGCACATGTGATATGCAGGATCATTTTCTCTGGGTGCAAAGCCTCACCTTCAGTCAGGTTGTTGTAGGTATGACAGATAATGAGGCACCAAACTTTCTAGCATAATGACCTAAGTAATGCGTATAGTATGTTAACCATATATTTATTATTAGTTTTCCTATTGATATTTTTTCTTTTGAAATAACTAATTTAATAAACTAAAACCTGAGTTTTCTATGTGGTAAAGCAATCTTAGAGATCACATTCTTTTACTATGATGAGCACCATTTCCACTTTGCTTCTGGTGAAAAACTGTAGCCACCTATGCTTGGTAATCCTGAGCCCCTTCCAAGTCAATTGGGAACAGGGAGCCCATTTAAATTACAAATCTTCCCAGTAGCATGTGCTATATAGTAAAATAGTGTATGGCTATTTAAAATTTCAGCACAAAAATTGCTCCTCCCAGTTACAATGAAAAACAAGCCTTCTAAGTCTCTCTCTCTCTCAGTCCCTCTCTCTCTCTCTCTGTCAGTCATTTTTTTGGGGGGAGGTGTTAAGCACATGATAAATCCAAACATTTCCATCTACCAAGGTTTTTAAATAGCTTTTTCTACATTATATGAACAGATTTCTGTCCTACAATATCTATAGTAAAGAGTTATGTCTATTAATAGGTTTGCTCAGCTAAGCCAGCAAGTAAAACTGCAGCTGTCTACCAGAGCTAGAATGTTGCATAAAGAACATCTTGTTAGGGCATCTAATGTATTGTATCAATATATTCTGCCTGATGCAAAATTAAATTCAGTTCTTCTTGGTTCAGCACACTCAAATTCTATTTGCAAGATTTTAGATACTACAAATGAACAAATACCTTTTGGATATAACCCATCTCTTCTCTGTTCTCATTTTCATTTTAATCCCTAGACTATGTTGGGCTCAATACATGGCAATTGTTTCAGCAATAAAAGCTTGTAGAAATTGAGAAAGTATGTATATTGAATTTCTATTCTTCATGCATACTTATTTTATTTATCTTATAATTTTATTCGCATTCTTTTTCTGCAGAGCTAAATTCTCCTGGAAATATGTACTTCTTTTCTTAGAGTCATATTTTCTTTCCATCTGGGTTCCTTTTTCTTTTGTATTCAGTCTTTTTTTCTTCTCTTACTCCTTCCTTCCCTCCCTCTATTCCTCTTTCCCTTCATCTCCCTAATATTCTTCTTTTCTTTATATCTGCTTTGGCTGTATCATGTTTGCTAGTTTCCTTGAGAATTGCCTTTCTGTGTACCAAGTGGAATTTTTCCTCATAGTTGAAAGATATTTTGAAGAACTTAAGGTATCATCATATACCCAAGAAAAGCTTATTGATTAAAGAAAAGGGGTAGGATGGGCAAAGGGTTATTCTTTTAGCCATGGGTAATAAACTCTTTCCCAGAAGCACCTTATAGCTCATAGGTCAAAATTTGGTCCTATGGTCACTCCTAGCTGCAAGGTAAGCTGAAAACAAGGGATTTGGCAAATAATTTAAAGTAATCAAGATTCATCTTCTAGGCCTGGGCACATGGCAGTGCTAAGTGAAATTGAGCTTTTCTTTGGGAGAAACAGAATGGGATAATATCATAGGTAAATATTAACAATGTCTGCAACATCATAGCATTTGTTTTTATCTTGTTCATTCAAGGGAGGGAGCAGGCAATGTTAAAAATCTCATGTAGAACTTGATGTTATTTATTTGTGGATTTCATTTTCTATTATAATCTTCATTTATTTATTTAGTATAATAGATTTGAGTGAGTTATTCTTAAAATCTTTTCCATCTTGTTTGAAACTACTAACATCTACATTTGTGCTGCCAGAACTCTGCTTTAACAACTGGATATTATTTTTCTGTTCTCCAACTCCAACTTGAGTGTGAAATTTGCGGGTCGAATGAGATAAGTAGATAGATTGACTTATGAAGAATACCAGTGTTCTATAGAATCTGGGCTCTGCAATGTCCCTGAGGTTCTTGAAATGCCATGTACTAGGACTAACTGTGCTAAACTGATGGGATTTACTCATTCGTCACTTCAGTGCTATTCCCTAAAAGATGAAAAACATGTTGGTTCTTTCTATCCTTGATGAGGCATAATGTAGGTATGCAGAAAATTTAAAAAAAAAATAAAAATTTACCTTGACTTACCTTTTAGTTTCTGTGGTGATAGGGAGAAGTTTGATGGTTTTATTGACTTGCCTTATTCCCCAGTTACTGATTGTTTGGAACCAGAGTGTGGTTCAGAGTTTTTCTATCATGACAATATACACTAGAATTTTCTACTTATTTCCTTGGCAAGCTGTTTACAAAATTTTAGATATAAGTTTATAAGCATTTCTTAGTTTGTAAATGTTTCCTGTTCCTATTATTATTGTTGCTATTATTTTGGTTAGTTTTAGTTATTTCATGAAATTAAATATTGAGAGAAAGAAACACTGTGAACATGCTTTACAACATCATCTTCACAAAAATGTCTTCTGATAAAATCAGTTTTCAATATATTCTAATACTTATACATTTAAACAAAGTTGCAAATTTACTATTAAATACTTTCAAATCCATTACCTTATATTCCTACTGGCAACATTCTATTTTAAAGATGCTTTAACTCAAAACAAGATATGCACAATGACTTTCTGAGAGCACTTCATGCTTTAATTTTTTTCCATTATTCCTCAAAATCTGTAATAATTTTATTATTCATCATATTAATTTTTAGCCTAGAATTTATAGACTTCAAAATAACTTTCCTTCTCTTGCTTTATCTGCTGTTTTTTTTTTTCCCCTCCCAAGGAAGACAAGAAGATATTAATTTGTATGCCAACTCCACAGTCTTGCTAAAGCAGTGATCCCCAACCTATGGTGAGTTGTATAATTATTTTATTATATTACAATGAAATAATAATAGAAATAAAGTATATTAGAATATACTTTATAAGTATAATTGTATACTTATATAATTGTATATTGTATAAAATAAAGTATATTGCAATAAATGTAATATGCTTGAATCATCCAGAAACCATCCCCCTTCCTCCCCCACCCCCCACTCCATGGATAAATTGTCTTTCATGAAAATAGTACCTGATGCAAAATGTTTGGGGAACACTTTGGTAAAGGATGCGTGAAGTGCTATGTTAAATCAGAATCTAAGCCATACCAAAGACTAGCGATAATGAGGGATGGAGTAGAGTTACAATAAATTCTACTGAAGCACTATTCAGGATGTATGTATGCTGCCACATTTTCCCATATCGTTTGTGTCTTGATTGTTGGAAAATTATTTGACTTTCTCCCTATTAAGTACTGCCTTTCATCTAAAGCATAACTTGAATCTCCTCACTCATGAAACTTGTTTGGATTGTTATAAATTCTGAGTCATTTTCTAAAATTCTATAAACATTATGTGTCTAAGCCACTAATTTAATATTTACCACATGTTCTCTTTGTAATTATATATTTATATGTACACATATATATGTAATTATATATATATGTAATTATATATTTATATGTACATATATATATATAAAAAAATTAGCTTTTTTCCTAACCATGGAATCTTTTGATTGCAATGCTATGTGTCTTGTATCTCTATAGTATTTTCAGGCCCTAACACTGGACACTCTACACCGTTGGTGACCAGTTTTTACTGATGATTAAGATAGCGTATACTTGTATTTTTCTCCAGGAGATGAAATATGAACATGTCCATAAATAAAAAATTAAATATCTATAGAAACAGGCATAATATTTATATTAAATGAAAGTGCCTCAGTGGCAACACTCAACTCTCAAATTCTTACTCTGTATCACTTTAACTTCTGGGACATCTTGTCCTTAACGTACTCTAGGCTTAAGGGGTAGTGGTCATTGAATCAAATGAATTATGAGGGTAGAAAGCTTTATGCTCATGGTAAGTGGTAAGAAATGTTCTTTTATTTCTATGTTAGTAAAAGCACAGATCTCATGACATTGAAAACTCGAAAACAACGTAAAAAGTTTCTCATGGATGCTTTTGAAGCACTATTTAAATACACCAAAGTGTCTTAACAAGAGTTGCATTAGTGATAAGTAAAAAATCTCTTTTTAAAAAGAAAAGGGAGGGATGTGAATTTAGGGAAGGATACAGCTATATCCCAAACCCAAAATAGAAAGAACAATTCAAACTAATGAGCAATTAGAACCAAAAAATAAATTACTTAGAAATGTGGTTAATCTTTCCATTTGCAGAGATTCACATGGGCACTTGTCATTTCTTTCTGGGCATTTGATTCATTTTTTCTTGCTCCTCAAATTGGCTTTTTATGCTTCTTGGGCACATAGTAGCTCCAGGTAATATTTCATCTGCTATCAATTTAAGAAATCCTAATTAAGATCTAAGGCCTGAGTTTTAATTTCAACTTATCAGAAAGACACATATGGCCCAATTTGGGAGAGCTATCTGCCATTTGTGGGAAAAATAGTATTTTCTAAAATAGCCACAATAAGGTCTACCATCTCACATTCTATTTTTACAATGAGGTAGTTATACTTTTTCCATTAAGAAGTAGGACCTCTTGAATCCTAGTGGTCTTTGATTATAATGGGCAAGACTCTATGTGGCTTCCAAGGCTTGGTAATAAAAGGCTACACTCTTTTGCTCTAGTTCTTTTGGAATGTTCACTATAGGAATTCAGCAGACATGTGTGAGGAAGCCCAGGCCACTTGTAAGAGTTTTGACTGATAATCCCAACTGACCTCCTAGCTGACAGCCCACTATCAACTGCTACACGGATGTATAAGGAAGTTTTTTAAATGACTCCAGCCACACCATCACCAGACTACTAACTTACAAGAGACTTTGAGTGAAAGCAGCCTAGCTACCCCAGAGCCATGAGGATAACACTAAACGATTATTACTGGTTTAAGCCAGAAATTTTTGAGATGATTATGTAAAAGCAGTTCTTGCTTTACAAACAAAGCTACAGGAGCCCACTTCTTTGAATACCAATACAAAAATGAGAGAGCTTGGAATAATAAACCATCACAAAAGTCTGCAGTATCTATATTACATGAATATTGATACTTGGTAATTCTGAGTCAGTAAATATTCAGAGTACTCAGGGTGAGTGATAGCTTAGGAACTGAAACAGGGCTGCTAACACAGTTCTTGTTTCAAACTAGAAATTCACTTCATAGAATTTTTCTATGCTCATATTGTTGATCAAACAAATTAACAAATATTTACTGAGATTCTACCATGGACCAGGCAGCAGGCTAATCTCTGGGGGTACAAAGACAAAAAGACATGGTTCCTTTTATTTAGGAAGACATCTGGTTGTAAAACAGCATTTGAAAAAATGGTTTAATCACTTGTTTAAAATGTTGTAATAGAAAGAATATGATTACAGTAGAGGCATGAAAGAAGGGCCAATCCATTGTTCTATGTGTTTAGGGATGGGTAAAGAAGTAAAGCTGTAATGTAGAAGCGTAATTCATGAGTCTTTCATTTTCAAAGGATTAAAGGTGATATCTGTGAACTCTGTTTTACTAAAATTTGTATATACATGCTTGATAGCATTCATGCTAATATTGCTTGATACTGTGTATCTATTTATATAAAATATGTAATTACCAAAACATTAATATTCAAATTGTGTCTCTAGTAGTATACATACTACAAATAAAAATCACTTAGAAGATATAATGGAAGACAAAGTTTTGTTTATGATAGAAAAGAAAATAAACAGATATGGATAACTTAACAGAAAATGTTCAAAACATATGTAAGAAAAAAATATAAAAAATCCTGAAGTACTCATAGAAAGAGTTCATCAAATGGAAAGCCACACTACACTTATGAGTAGAAAGAGAAAATACTATAAGGATGCCAGTTTATCCTAGGTTGTATTATAATTAAATTATTCCCAATAAAACACCAACATACATTTTTATAAGCTGGTCAATATGTTTGTGAATTCATTTGGAAAAACCAACAGGCAAGAATTACCATGAAAATACTGGAAAAGAAGATAAATTAGTGGGGACCAGAGAAGTTAATATACAATATAGCCCCATAATTAAAAACAACTTAATATTGTTACATGAATAGGCAAAAACAATGGGACAGAATAGAAATTCCAGAAATAGACCAAATGAAATATGGATATTTTGTACAAAATAAAGATGCCACATAAAAGTTGAACAAGTTAATGAATGAGTTTAGAAAAATGATCACATCTTATGGAAGGTAGATAAATTGAATCTATTCCTTAAACTATCCATAATGTCGGGTAATAGTCTATTCTTGGTTCTTGGTGTGCCCTTGGCTGAAGAATGAACAGACACACCAAAAGCAAGGCAAGCATGAAACTAAATTTATTAAGGAAGGACAAGATAGATTTACGGAGCAATAGCAAGATATACGTTCACAGAGCAAGAGCAAGATACCTTCACCACAGACAATGAACGGACCCGCTGTAGTAACAAAAAGGGCCTTCATTATGGACTGGGGTCTTGTTTCATAGTGTTTAGGCTGGGCCCTCCTAATGGTTCAAGAGTCACCATTGAAATACTTTGATGGACAGTTGGAAGCTATATAACCTGAGTTTTACTATGCATGCAGATTTCCCTTGAGCCTCTCTGAAGCCCATTTGCAGAGGTGAGCTGCAGTGTAGATTTAAGCTAAAGACATGATAATTAACCTTAGGTTGTTTTAGGTCACCTTCCACACCCTATTGTACCTATGCTGCTTGGCCCAGGCTAGTCAATCCTTGGCATTCTTTTGCAGTTGGAGCACTAAGTTCTGATTGGCAGATTAGTAGGACGTTCCCTCCTCCCCAGAGGTGGCAATTGCTAGGGCACCCGCTTTTGTCCCCAGGAGGGCCCGAATCCCTCACTGTCTACCTAACAATAAGAATAAGGAAAAAAATGAAATATATCTTTTAATCATATGAATAGAAGATCTACGATTTCTATTATTTCAAAATTCATGCCATCTGATATTGTGTTATTTATATTTTTAAAAATATGTTTGTACTTAAGGATGTTTCAGAAACATGAATAGTGCTCAAGTCTCCTTGATTTAGTCAGGCTAAGTCTAAGGTCACCTCTTTGACTAGTAGTTAATGTATTCTATGGGGTGTTAGGTGAGAGGAATCTCTGAGTAAACATGATGTGCCTTCTTGGTACTTTATTTTGATCGGAGATTTCACTGGGGGGATATTGATGGTAATATGTGTACAATTAATATATTTAAAGCATTACTTTTACACTAACATAAACAGCTATGTTCTATATTAGAATGCAAATTTCCTTATTTTTAATGATTAAACTTGAGAGTTCAAAGAAGATCTATGTTTGTGATGGATTACTGCAGGCTGCGCCCCCAGACTCACAGGAGGGTACATCTCCACTCATCTATGCTATTAGCAATACTTCAAGGGAGAAAACTGTAAAGCACTGCCTTCAGTTCTTATTTCCATCCCTTCAACATTCCTCTCTCTCATTTCCATTTCAAAGACCCTTTCAGTTTTCCTTTGCCTGACCTGTGGGAGAAGGGATCTGTTCCCTCAATGGATAAAGGGCTGAGATGCCTGAGACTATTAACTGAAAGGGTTGGTAAGAGCCAGAGTGAGCAGAATACAACTGATGGAGGAGATGCTCAGGCAGCAAAAATTCAGAGAAATGAGACCCTGAAAGATTAAATCAAGTGTAATTTCTATTTATAGGGATTTTAAATCTGTGCAGAAAGACAATAATCCGATTGACTAATTTAGACTTATACGAAGCCAAAGTTTTTAATGGCTTCATGTTTTTCCTTTTTCCCTTGTAAATGCACTTTTTTGAATGTTATGTGAACCACAGGAGAGAGAAAGTATAAATACCTCCAAGTCACATCACAGCTTCAGGATGATGGGGATTTCTAACCACAGGGGTTGCATACCATGGGTGATTTGGTTCATGGTGATTTGTTTTAAACATAGCAAAGGAAATATTTTCATGAAATCAATAAATAAATAGCTACAAAAATTATGTGAAGTTTTCTGTAAATTGAATAGATACATTCAGTAGAGTGTGCTGGCTGGAGGGAGCCTTACATCTGTGCAGGAATGGGTCCCACTTGATTGGACCACTTCTGTCTATACACATTCCTGCCAATCCCTTCTCAGTCCAATTTTTCTCTTCCAATGAAAGTAGCTAGGGAACACTGGCTCTCTGCACATTTTGTTGATTAATGGGAGGAAGATTTAGAGCACTGCAGAGCACTGGAGAATGGTCAGTGCAGCTGGAGCTTATTAGGTGAAGTGGAGAGTCAAAGGATGTGGGTTGTGGTTGGATCAGGGCTAAAGAGAAGCAGCTGCAATGGGCAGATACATAGAAAATGTGTACTTACTAATGCTTTTAATTATTTTTATGTGATCCTGGGCATGGTACATATATCAAAGTATTTTAACTATGTAAGTTTCATTCAAGTAATGTGCATACAGGTGATTCACAAGGATATGGTTCTATTCAGTATACATTGACTCAGAATGAGAAAGTACTTCTCTTCTAATATCCTACATCCTTTTTCGAATATGTGTTCTTAATTCTGGGAGATAATGTGTAAATTTAGGCAGTGTAGAGATCCAGAAGCTAAATTTCATTTTGACTCTAAAGCATTCAAATGTATTCAGAAGTCTTTCATTGTCATTATATAATTTATCTTAAATGTTATTGTTTATACAGTTTTTCTTCAAAAGAGGTCTTACATTCTTTTTGTATGGGTATATATATGTGTTTCTATACACATTTGTCCACTTTCTTTTCATCAAAAAAGACTATTTCTTGAGATAATGTATTTTTATCTAACTATAGAGTTAAAAGTGGTAAAGAAACATTGGTTAATAAATGCTGAATATGGTAAATATATGGTTTATAGGCAAAAGAATAGTTACATGAAGAACAGACGAAAGTATAGATGTGTAGCTGCAATGGAATTTCCAGGCAAGCACTATTTTGCTTGGCACTCATTAAATGATTTATCTACATACTGTTAGTGATAAATCTGCAACATTTTTGTACCTCCCATGCTGATAATATTTTAATTATTTTTAAAGTGAAGAAGACATGGTACATAAATATAGTAATCTTCAAAGTTAGACATTCTTCAAAGCTAGTTTCTGTTGAACCATGAAATCACAGAAAATAATAGATGCAGTATAATCCATTGTTATTTTCTTTTAATTATTGATTAAATGAATATTTACATGCCTACTATGGCCTAGGTCCTGTGATGGTCCTGCAAAGATGAAAAGACTAATTTACTCCTCTCAATTAATCTATAGAGTAGCAGAGAGAAAACCATACAAACAAGCAGCTTCAACATAATATACTAGAGGTAGAGATGAGAGTGGGCAAAGAATTAGACCCTTGTAAAAGTGGCCAAATGATTTGGACCCTCAGGTTAAATATTAGAATGAGGGCAGACAAATTTTAGAAAATATATGTTGATAAAGATATTTACATGTGAAAAATATTTCTCTCTCTCGCTATTTCTTTCTCTCTCATCTCTATCTGTATTTCTACCTCTTATCTCTACTTACATCTCTCCTCAGTGTGTTCCTTTACCTGAAATTCTCACTTCTACTGACATCAACTGAGATGTCATGAACAAAAAGATAAAGAGTTTGGCAAGGCATCGTATGTGGTATAAGTGAATAACACAAAAGAAGACAACTTTTTATACTAAATTGAGAACAGTGAACTAATGGATGACAGGATAGTGTCTATGAAGTACATCTGCAGAAAAGCCAGTCCTGGGAGGTGCCCTCCAGAAGACCTGCCAGTGTCAGGATGAAGAGGTTACAGCACTTCACCATCAACAATGCATGTAGCAAATCTTAATATTATAATAAAAAGAGAAAAGTAATCAACACATTTTCAGAATGTGTTTACAAACACTGATTTTTTTAAAAAGCTATTCATTAAAACCAAAGGAAGTGCATGTATACTTTAGGTTTGGTGAATGTTTCCATGTGTATGTTTCTATCCAGTTATCAAACCAAGTGTAAAAATTTCTTAGATTCTATTTTGGATCATTCGCAGGGTCTACTATTTAATTTAAGATAATAAAATAATTTATAAAAGTTGAAGAGAAGGAAACGTTTCCTAACAGTTTTCATTCACTTTTAAGAATTGGATCTAACCTAACTTTAAGTTTATTATAACGCAATTCGCAAAAATGAACAATCTAACATAAATTGCATGTGTATTACGAAGGATATTTTGTATCATCTCTCTTTCTTTCTCTCTAGACAGGTAGACATAGATACACTCACACACACAGACTCTTACATACACAAACAGGTGTTGAAGAGTGGACAAGAGAGAAACGGGGATAAAGTGAAAAAGAAGGTAGGAGAAGAGAAGTAAAAATAAAAGACATATAAAGAGAGGAGAGAATAGTAATGCAAAATAGCAGAACTTGGATACTAGAAGGATTTTAGGATTTTTTTTTTTTTTTTTTTTTAGTCAGGCCTCTTCTCTCATTTTACAAAGAAGGAAGATGAGGCTATGGAAGACTCAATATGTTATCAAAGGACACACAGTGAAGTAGTGGCAGAGCCAGAAGAAGAAACCTCTCTTACTTTTAGCTGAGTGTTCTGAATTCTTGGAAACCACAGATGCATTTTTGTTATTGTGGCAGTCTACTATGTAGTTATTCCCTACTCAATTTGTATTTTCTATTTTTCATAAGTCCTTCAAAGTACTCTGAGCTTTGTCACTATTCAACCAAGTTTGACAGTCCAACAGACTATAGGAAACACAGTCTGATTAGAATTGACAAAAACCTATTACTTCATTTCAGCAACATTTAAAAAGACTTGTCTTACCATTTTCACAATATAAGGGTGATGATTTTTCTAATGTCCTATAAATGATCAAGTTTGTCATTTTTAAGTGGTTTCTTATTAGGATCATGACTTAGTCTTTAAATAATTCTTAAATTTTAGTCTCCATATTTCTCCTTATTGCTTTTTACATTTTATTTTGACAAACATAATGAGGTCTGAAAAATTCTATCTTGACTCTTACCACCCTCACAACAGCATACTTTCAAGTTTTGTTATCATTTTTTTTTAATATGTATGATTTGCTTTGCTTAGTTTCCCTTTATGTAACTGTTTCTCCCTAGGCTAAATATTAAAAATAGTGATGGAAAAGTAATGTATTTGCCACCTGTCAATTATAATCTTTCCAGTTTAAGCTTATACTCTTTTACAGGTTTGAGTCATGAGAGGAATGCAAGGAAAATAAACCAATAAATGCACTGTTCTGTTTTTATTGTCCTAAAAATCTCAATGTACTCATAAATATTTTAATCTGAAATTCTTGCAGCAATACCTGATATTGGAATTGATCTGCTCAGTTATCAAAAATATTGCATTAGTATATCCTATATCAGAAACTGTTTAGCTCTTGGCTGATATATCTACAGTATCTTGAGAGGCGGCCTTAAAAGTACATGCCTATAAATTGGTAATAAATGCCACAGTTGCTGTTAAGTTGTTATTTATGTTGAAACCTTATGGTGTGTTATAGATAGATTTTTTTTAAAGTGGCAAATAAAACAGGTATGTAGGAAAAAATATGCCAGTTGTATTTCATAATGATTAATAAAATAATTTCTTCTATAAA
>JAQIFY010003953.1:0-12148 GCA_028533085.1 Varecia variegata
GAAGAATTCTTAAGGTTTAAAACCAGGACAGGTCAGTGACCAGGCATCATGCTTACGTACAGAAAATTGGGCTGCATCAAGAGAAAATCAAGTTTGTCTAAGGAGTGTAACAGCAATGAGAGGCGCCTGGTAGTGGTCAGTTCCCTGGCTCTAGTTATCTCTGAGATCCAACACAAACCTGCCCTTCCTAGATTGCTAGATTGCTCCACATTTTCTAGAATAAATGAACCGATGATCTAAATATTTGTGAGCTGGCTTCTGATCCTTGCAACTAAGGAATTTTCTAAACTACTGTTTGGGCAACACTCTAGGCCGCCATTTTTAAGAAAGGAACTTCCTGGAATTAGAACCCTAATTCTCAAGTTCTTCAGCAGCACCCAACCTCAGCTTGCTCCCTAAGCCATGTGATACAAATAAACGTGCTTCATTTTACACTCAAAGTAGAACAGGATTTTACACCTTAAATAATCAAATGGAAACAGGAGAGTCTCTGAAAAATATGTATTCAAAAATAAGATAAAGAATAAAAGTTGAGTTGAGTCTTCAAAATTATGTATCTATGCAGATACATATTTGTGAATTGAAACAGTTTATGGTATGATTTACAAGGTATATAACACCTCCACTGACCAAAAATCAAATGGGTTAACATTTCCAAAGTGTGAGAAAACAGATTATATGTCTCACTAGTGATTTTAGTGAGACTTTAAGAAAAATGATATTTATTACTTTATTACTTAGTATAAGGCTACACACACCTTAATGGTGTATATTGAAGCTGTGAGCTGCTACAGACAAAACCAGAGAATTCTAGATTGTTTTTGAGGGAGTATCTGTCCCTGCATTTGTGAATGTTTACTGATAAGAGCTCTCTTTCCTTCCTGACTTGAATGGCATTAGTGGCTGAGAACATGAGCATGTGTTGTCTTCTTTCTCTTCCTGTGCTACAGGCACATGACACATTTCCTCCCATCTTTAAATACAAAGGAAAAAATCTTTTAAAAAAATGTATTTAGAGGTGCTTTTTTCATGATTTTTTGCCATGAACCTTTAAGTCATCTTGAAGCAGGAAGTGTCTCACTCTACTGCTGAAAGCTGTTTCCCTTAGAGTGTAAAAGTGTCATGTCAGTTTTTCACAAAGTCACTCTACTGTGAAACTCTTTTGAATCAGATGGCTCACTTAATTGAGGGAGGATGAACTGGGGAATAGGACTGGCTGGAATGTTAGACATTTCTTTTGTCTGCAGTTCTGGCTCTCTGCTATCTCATAGAAAACCTGGTTAGGGAGTTGATTATAAAAACAAATATATTTTTTTAAAAAAAACAAAGATGAAAATTGTAAATATGTATTTCCTTTTTAATACAAAGGCCAGAGCAGAGGAAAAGAGAAAGCAGAAATTGAAAGTTGTATTAAAGAAATCATAGCAAAATACAAAAAAATATAATTAGTTCTGTCTGAGAAAGAAGAATAGTTATGAGAAAGGTGTGGAAAGTAGAATTACACATGAAAATGGATCTTAACATGTGCTTAGCCATAGTGATCATCATTATCAATGTCGTTCAATTATTTCCCTTTTTATTTATATTTTCAAAGTTAGAATATGACCTGTGTACTTGAATATTATTAAATATATGTACTGAGTGCATTTGTCCATAATTTTGAAAACTACATACATATTTTAAATATGACTCTAGGATTGTGTGGAGTGAGATGTGTGCAAACCTACGTTAAATGTCATAGAAGTTTGCATTTGGAAGGATGCATGATTTCTACTAGTCTGTAGTCAAGTCCACATTAACGCTTTATTTATTAGATGTGTATGGATTCTATATTTCAGAGGTGATTTATACAATGAAGAAAGAACATGTTCTTTGGGCTTCTCTGCTGCTTAGTCTTGCCCCTGCCCCTTTTAAAGCTGATCCTGAGGAAGGTGAAGAACATACAAATATCACAGGTAAAACGTTACATGCGTTTAGCTTTTTAAGCTAGTCAAAGCTCTCAATTTTAATCCAAACTCTAGCATATTTTTCTATTGTGTAGAAAAATTAGTTTTTATTGAAGTGAATTTTTTCTTTGGAAACCTCCTATACCTACTGTGTCTTTTTTTCTTCTTCTTTTTTAAAACTTAGTCCAAAAATAAGATCATTTTAGTTGAAAGACTTCCCTTTTTTCAGGCTACAAACACTAGAGTAGCTCTGGGATATTGCAAGGAGCAAACTACTCTGGGAACAACTCTCTAGGGCACTTGATGCCACCCTGGGGTGGGGAAAGTGTGAGAAGGAAAGGGAACTACAGACATCTAAGGCATCAGCCATTCTCTCTTTCTTGCCCATATTTCCAAAGTAAAAATTTCCAAGATGAGTTCAGTGTAAGAATCTAGTCAAGCAGGACACCAAAGGACCTGGTAATACAAGTTATCCCATAAAGCTCTGCATCAAAAAATAAAAATATTAACAATAAAAAAATAGAACGAGGGAAGACTGTACAGTGATTGTCATTATAAATGTATACCTTTCTTAAAAGTAACATTTTGTGGCAAATTAGCAAATTGTTGATAGCAATCTCAAGTCATCAGTAATAGTGATAGAATATTAACAAAATAAAACCTTTTTGTATAGCAGTTTATGATGTGCAAAAGATTTTCATGAACACATTCTTATTTTATATCTCTAATAAATCTTTAAAGTGATTTGTGTTCAGTGTACTTCTCTGTAATAAAGACTGAATAAAACATCTTCCATGCCTGAAAGTGTGGAAGGTGCTAGGGAAACAATGATGGCTGAGACCAGGTTCTCAGGAATCTCAGAATTTCATAGGGAGACTGAAGAATGGAAGGTTATTTCAGTACAGTGTAGTAAATGGAGTGGAGGAAGCATGCATAGGTACTGCCACTAATGCAAAGAGGAAGGAGACTCATCCAAGCTTGGCGACCTGAGAGCTTGGCAAAGGGAAGTGATGTTATAAAAATTTCCTGGAGATGGAAAATTATTTAGTACAGTAAATACCATAATGTGCCTTTTGAAAATAGGAATTTGACCATTATGAGATGAGTTTCTTCATTCAGCTTTTTTCTCAAAAGGGATTAGGTTAAAGTTCTAACATTCTAGGGATTACGGAAACAAAGGATGTGGAAGATAAAGTCAATCCCAGCAGGGAAAAAGCAGGCAACCTCAGTTTTGGGAAGTGGGAGGAGAATGAGTCCAAATGTTCCCAATATTCTCCCATTCCAATCCCCCTCAATCAGACTGAGAAAACATACACCCATTAGTCAGGAGGGTCCTGAAATTGTTGCTGCCACAGCCAACCATAAACCAGAGTTAACTCACCAACAATTAAGTGAGAATTTAAAATCACTATAAGGTAGCTTCCAAACCTAGATGGGTAACAAAGAATTTTGATCTTTAAGTTAGATTTGAAGTCCTCTTGGTTGACTAGCTGCACAGTCTTACCTAGTTTTGGTTTTGTTTTTGTTTTGTTTTTGCTTTGTTTTTAATTCATTGTGCAATAACATGATCTCACATCTGAATATACTCAGTTTTGGAGATATAATTTATCACAAATGTCAAGATCATGCCATCATCCATTTCAACTGAAATAGGGTACTGTTATTTATAGAAAAATATGTACAATTTTATTGCTTCTCTCACAAGTCAATAGTAGACTTTTTAAAAATCAATCCAACCAGAAGAGAGGATGAGATAGAATAAACTTCTTGATAAGACCACAACGATAATGAAAACAGCTTTAAAAAAATACCTTTGGGCTGGGAGAGAGAAGATTAGCAGGGAACATTTAGAGAAAGGCAGACATCTTTTATAGTATTCAGAATCAGACAGTCTTGAGTTTGTAGGTGTGGTTTGCCATCTAGTACCTTTGTGAAATTAAATGAGTTATTTAAACTCTCTGACTTCCAAGGTTCTAAGCTGTAAATAAATGATGTAAATAACTAATTCCATATGGCTGTTATATAAACCACATAAAAAACATCTGGCGCATTTTATGATGCAGAGAAGGCAAACAGTACTTGTCTGTGTTCTTCACTGCTAGAGAAATTGAATCCTTTAGTCAGAGAGGCAAGCAGCGCATAGATTTTTAGCAAGTTACCTGAAAGCCCTAGATTCACAAACAAGTTCCAGGAGAATGAGAATTCTAGCAGTCAAGAGAATGGCATGTTCTCAGGTACGAAATATTATAGTGAGCCTCCTACCCAGCATCCCAGGACACAGGGAAGGGGGAGGTGAGAATGTAACTCTTAGACTATGAGACATAAAATACATTTCATCAATTAAAAATGATTAAATAAACCATAATCCTATTTTTATGGTTTCATCAGATTAAATTACTATTAGATCACCCTGTGTTTTCCAGTTTCATGGCAAGAGGCAGATAATCCTTGTCTCTATAAGCATTTTTGTCAAGTCTCAGGAAAGTTATCTAGGACCTCCTGAGGCCAGCTTAGTTATCCTATTATATGCTCCCACAGCACCCAGAACTTTCTGAATATTTATGTAAGTCAGTCTCCAATGTCTATGTCCCATGGAGGAGGAACTGCTTGTTGCCACCTAATTTACTGTCATATCTGCAGTGACAGCACAGTGCCTGACACATGCTCAACACACATTTATTAACATTCATAAAGGTTTATTTAAAGTAAAATATGAAAACCAGGGCAGACTTCGATCCCTTTTGAGTGGGGTGTCAGGGAACTGTGTGTCAGACAGCACACCTGGCCACTGCCCAATTCCAGGGATGTTGTGCTCAGGTGTGGGGCACAAGCTCACTGCACAAAAGAATATTCTAATACAGGATTCATCAAGGAAATACATTAAAATATGAATTATAAAGGTGAATAAGCTAATAATAAAATACAGTTAATAAAAGTTAAAACTTTCCTTAGGAAATTGCTGTAAAATTATCATTTATCTCTGCCATTGAAGCCATTTTTAGTTTTACAAAGTGAATTTTAGAAAGAAATGTTATTAACTGAGCAGAACTTTTTACAACTGAATCCGTGTGCTTGATGCAAATGTCAGTTTTGGAATCTTAATCATGGACCTGTAACAATATCACTCAGTTTTAAAGAAAGTTTGAGATATCTGATGTAAAAACAAATGAGGTCAATTCAAAATCCATCGTTTATGGTGTGAATTTGAGCCATTTATTTAATTTCTGAAATACTAGTTTATAATTTATAAAATGGAGGTAAAACTGCATAACGATTGCAAAACGTCCAGAACATAATCATTACTCAGTAAACATTAGGTGTTGTCAGTATTGCTGGGTGTGACTGCTCAACTAGTTTACTAGCTTTTGTTTTTGTGGTGCACTACCACCACCTGGTGGCACAATTACTTAATAGCCGATTGAGCTTGGGGTGAGTATATCCTTAATACAGAAAATGGAAAACATTTAGCTTGACGATAAGAACTATAAAAAATATTAAGAGGCCGACCTCAATGGCTCATGCCTGTAATACCAGAACTCTGGGAGGCCAAGGCAGGAGGATCTCTTTAGGCCAGGAGTTCGAGACCCGCCGGGGCAACATAGTGAAACCCTGTTGCTGTAAAAAATATAAAAATAGCTGGCTGTGGTGGTATGCACCTGTAATCCCAGCTACTCGGAAAGCTGAAGCAGGAAGATCACCCATGCATTTGAGGTTACAGTGTGCTACGATGGCACCCCTGTACTCCAGCCTGGGAGACAGAGTGAGATCCCATCTCTCTATAAAGAAAAAAAAATTAAGTGTAAAAAGTAGAGGAATCATCAATGAGAAAGAATCTGATGTAAATTATTGATTTATAAGAAATGTTTTTTTCTAAATATATATGGCAATTCAGGTATTAGATAAAGTTTCTTTTATTCTACATGTATAGATCTGTATATTTATATTAAAGATGTCTGTCTGAAACACTGCTTCCTTAATTTGTTGTCTCTAAAGTTCTGCAGTAACATTAACTTGGGAATGAGGACCATGATACCATATGAGAGGTACTACAGGAATTTCTGAGATAATGGCATACAGCTTTAAGATACCTATAAGACTCAAAATGCCAGAATATTTTTATTCCTGGTTCATTCCTTGAAATTATGTATATGAGTTCTGATAACTGATTCTGAGATCGTATATTTATAGGACTGATAGGTCAAATTTTTATCAGTATCAAAATACATGTTTACAGTGTAGAAACAGTGCTAATTCAATGATATTTGTTGTGGGCCTGCTCTAAGTCGGATGCTCCACTTAATGTCTTTATGCAAAATGTTCTGACTTCTCACAATTTAACAACTCAAAATGTCAGTTATGGCATTATAAAATCCTTAAATAAACTCAGAGAATATAAATGCATTTACAATTATTTGTAAATGCATTATTCAGAAAAAGCTTTTAGTGATTTTTGAATTCAAATTAACAATTATAATTTCAGTGATGAAGAGAGAAAACATGGTTTTTATACATCATGGTTGTTTATATACAGATATTTTTCTATGGAAAATATGTTTCCAACCCTCTCAAGTATGATTATATTATCTCAAGTGTGATTATATTTATGTTATAAATTTCTCTTTAAAAAGTACTTGTGCATGTCATTTAAGAAGAGTGGAGAATTTCAATGAAGTCTAAAAACATTTAAGAAAAATTATCATTCTGAATTTTACCATGCAATATTCATATGTATAGGTACCAGAAACTCTTGATGTATCTGACTCTTTAAAGCCAATTATCATATTTCAGATAAGTTCAACATAAAATGTTAAAGAATTAGACAGTAAAAGAAATGTCAGTTAAACTTGTACATGTTCATCGGTAATTATTAACTCACTTTGATAAAGTTATATACATATATGCCATAGATATTTATTGGATTTAGGACATTGTGTTATTGGTATAAAATTATAAAAAAATACCATATTGATAAACACAAACTTTATATTTTGTCAATGGAACATAACTCCAGAGAAAGTTGAAAACATACAATTTCCCAGGTGTATAAAACTCAATTTTAGTTAAAGGTTTGGCCTGCATTATTACTTTCCAGTTAGCTAGTTCGTGACAATTGTGTTTAGTGCTGAAGTTATCTGTCTATCATAATTATTCCTTGCCATATGTTATTCTACCTTATTAAATTTGGGGTCTGAAAAACTTACTGTTCTATCAGTTCTGTCAGCTCAATTTATTTCAATTAAAAAAATAGTTAAGTCAATTATCAAGTAAATCAAAATGGTGAGATAGTATTTTATGAATTCAACTCAAATTTTTTAAAATTAAATGTGTTAGTAGTTCAGATAAAATTCACATGTTCATAAATAATCAGTGTCATATGAATCAAACAACATAAAAATTCCAACTTATGTATAGAAAGCTACATTTTTAACCTTTCCAAGATTACAAGGACTACCTCTCATTTTATGAAATATATAAAACTTAGCGATAACGTTCCAATAGCTTTGTTATAAAGTTTTAACATTATTGAAATATGGCTATACTTGATATTATTGATAATACAAAATATATAATTAGAATAATAACAGGTTAAGGGTAGAAGAGACTTGATAAAATTATCTAATCCTACTTTTATTATTTGCATATTTTCTCTTTTAAAAAACATTCACTTAACTTTTGAAGTTACAGGACATTTAAAATGGATTTCCTTTCAGATGATCATACATCCACAAACTTATCCTTAATTTCACGCTTTAAAAATATTTTATGTGAAAATTTTAAAGTGACATCTATTTATGTTCTTTTGTTCAAAGTAAATTATTTTAGAGTGCATGCATTAACAACTCTTTTGAAGGTACACATATAATGTTTTAATTTAATACAATACTACTGCCCTCTAGAGGGCAAATTGGTTCAGGTCATTTACAGGTTTCACTATCTGCCATAAGGGATCAACAGTCAATTCCCAAAGACATAGAAGTTACATAGACTCAATATATAGACAATACTCAAGAATATGATATGACATTCTTCAGTCATTATTATTTTTGTTGCACCAAGCACAATTTTTAGTGTTTTTCTTTACTGGTGGATTCTGCAAACAAATGCAACTTATTTAAAATTAGATCTCTATTAATATTATTGGACTTGATAAAAATAAAATTTTTAAAAAATTAGCTGAGTTTCCTATATGTTCATTTCCCTTCTCAAGATAGGAAATTTTTCTGTTATTAAAATCTGTGACTTAATGTCTAGAGAAAAAACTTTAGCTCAAGGTCAAAAGAATTTCCTCATTCTATTTAAAATATAGAAAGCAATACGGTAAGTGAAAGAATGCCCCATGCAGTGTATTCTTTTTGTAACATCAAACAAGTTAATTTTCATAATTTGGGAATGGTTCAGTATAGTATGATATATATAAAACACATATATATTTAGATATATATGTATATATATGAGAATGTGAATATACTGTTGTTTTTAAAGAGTTGTTTTATGTGTGAAAAGTGACACATCTATGGTTTAGGGAAAGAAACTCAAAAGAATTGTCCATTAACTGAGTTAAAGGTAGAGGTCTATTGTAGACACATCCATTTCAATGAGGTTGCCTTATATCCATTACTCAATTCCCTCTCAGTCACTGACACAGATTTAAGCAATACCTATAAACAAAAATCTAAAAAAAAATCAAAATACATTTTTTCCTTTAATAGTTGATAAGTAATCAACTATTAAACAGTAATAGATTATAAAATGTGCCTCATTTGGTGAATTTATTAACTTTATCTACCTCTTTGATAACTGAATAACTTTTTGTGGTTTCTTATCAGCATATTTTATTGTTGTACTTTTACTTTAAATCAGGACACATTATAGAAGAAATAAAGAACATTATTAAAGTATTGATGGAGGATTACGTGTTCTATCTTTTATTTTTACCATGTAGATACTGCGTTGCCACCACTGAAACCTATGCATTCATTTTGTGCATTGAAGGCGGATGATGGCCCATGCAAAGCAATGATGAAGAGATTTTTCTTCAATATTTTCACTCAACAGTGTGAAGAATTTGTATATGGGGGATGTGAAGGAAATCAGAATCGATTTGACAGTCTGGAAGAATGCAAAAAAATATGTGTAAGAGGTAGGCTTCCGGGGACCCTTATTACTCAAGAGCCTTAAGGATTATTGGGTCTAATCTTAGATTTGATAATTTTAGGAAAAAATGTAAGTTGATACTTTTTGAACATTCCAAAGAATCTTTTATTTTCACATATTTAGCTGTCTTGTTCAACTATCTTTTTTTTTCATTTTTTCAAATCAATTATTATAAAATATATTCAGCCTCATTTACTGTCCTGTACTCTTTTCCATAATAAAGAAGGAAGGAAAACCCTCAAATTCACAGAACAGTGAAGTATCATTGTATGAAGTGAATGTAATTCAGCCTCCCTGAATTGCACTCTGAGTTGACAGGAAAGTGAATGTTAGTCACATTAACTTAGTCTTTCCTTTATCAACATAACGATCTTATTATGATTCTCTCTCGTGCTCATGAATCTGAAAATTCACTTTGAGACTCTGTATTTCCTAATTGGAAAATTCTAAACTGCATCAGCTAGTAGAACCATATAAATGAAATTTAAGTCTTTTCTGTTGGAACCTTAAAATACTGTGGAAAAGACAATATCATCCCTGCTAACCCATGTATACTTTCCTAAACCCAACTTTTCTTTTTAAGTTATTTTACTAAGTTACAAGGTTAAAAGAACATCATATTATATTAAATTATTAAAATTTATTCTGCCTTAATCCTATTAATATTTTTTTGCAAATTTTGCAAATTACAATGTTATATGTGGTTTTACCTCTTCTCACTAAGAAAAATTAAAAGTAATTACTGGTCAAAATTTTGAATGTTTTTATCTCAGGTTATTCTGAATTGTGAACTACTTGAGGGATAAAATAATCTGAGTTGCCTTTATATCCCTAGTTTTTAGCCCAATATTCCCCCATAGCATGTTTTTAGAACTAGTTGGATTGAGTGATAGTACTATAGAGAAGATATCTTTAGTTAGTAACACTAGATGTCTTGTATTTTGCAAGTCAGGCAGCTCTGCATTTTCACTCTGATAATGTCTTCCGAAGCAGCTGTTACTAAACCAGCTTTGACATCTTGATGCTTTTGGCCTGTGGGAGAATCTCAACGTGGTGGAAAGAGAGAACTTCTCTCCTCTATGAGTCCGTGAGATGCTTTGTTGCATGCTCTAGAGCTAACGTAAGAGAATAGACATGAAGATATTTCTTTAGCCTCAGAGCACTTATTTTCCTCTTTCCTCTCTATGGATGTTCTGTGAATGTTACCGACACAGTTTAGGCAGCTCAGTGGTCCTCAGTGGCGCCTTTGGTTTTTATAATTGCCTGGTCATTTTCCATTCATCACAGATTTCTATACCCCGTTTTCTTCCCTACATGTTGGGCTATGTATCCTTTTGTGTTGAGTTGAAAATCATTCTTAGTCTTCAGTATCTTGGCCAGAGGCCTGATTTACCCATTCTTTGGAATCCTTGCTTTTTCGTTTGGCAGCCTACTTATTTTCATCAACAGGTCTCTTCTTGAAATACATACCTGTTTCTCCTTTTTTAAATAACTCACAGGTCTTAGAGTTTACCATTGTGTAAAAGTTATCCTTTTTTAAGAAGTTAATCAAATGTAATTATCTCATTCATCAGTGACAGCCCTGCTTATACTCTTCTATAACATTGTTACTGACTAGCATATAAATGTAAGTCGCTTGCCCCCATTGCCTCATTATCTCTTCAAAAGCCACTTCATATTGTTGTATGAAGGCCTGAGTGTTTTTTACAGTAAATTACTCTTAAGGCTGTAACTGGCACATACGAAAAATACTGCTAAACTTTTTAATAATCACCTAAAGAGAGAATTCAATCTTCGGCCATCATAGATAACTAGAATTGGACTTTGTCTTCCAACATAAAGTACTAAAAAACTGGACAAAATGTATAAAGCAGTTGTTTGCAGACATGATTCAAAGGCAGCACAGAATTCTGATCTCTGAGAGAAGAGAAACATACAAGATGAGCCCTCCAATCTCCCCTGCTTTCTGTATGAAGTTATTCTGAACTACAGTTAAGAAAAGGAAATCCAAGTACAGCATGATGGTCTCCCAGAATAGAGTAGGTGAATATTGGAGATTAGGAAGCTGAGGTAGCTGTATTTTTTGTAACAATGTGTGGGAGATAATGGACTTGTACAGAAACACCTAAGAAATCTGGTTAGGGTCCCCTTTGAGTTTGCCTATAGAAGGATCATCTGCCTGTTTTAAGAAGGATGATTCAGTGGCTAAAAAGGACATATAATCCAACTCATATTCTTTCTTGCTCTCCTTTCTCTCTCTACCTTTCTGTCTCTCTGGTAGAACAACTAATTATCTGTTAGGTGTGGATTTAACCATCCCCTTCTGCCCCTCCCACCTGCCCAACACCCTATGAATGTTATTTCCCATATGTGCACATTAGGGTTGATCAGTTAGTACCAATAATATGTCCCAAATGCCTTTCCTTCATTTCTCCTCTGAGTCTGGTAATAATAATGAAACTTGCAATGGGGTTGAGATAACAAGACAGAAGGAGAAATCAGGAAAGGAGATGATGCTGGTTCATTCCATCCCTATTCCCAACTCACTATAAAAATTATCTATTTTTATATGTAAAGTAAGATGCCTGAATTATTTTCATATTTCACATTATTTTTTTATTTCAAAATATTATGGGGATACAAATGGTTTTGGTTACATGGATCACTTTTGGGTCATTTTTGTTGCTGTTGCTGGCATTATTTTTTTTTATTTCAGCATATTAAGTCCCAAAACAATAAATGTTGACATGGATGCAGAGAGATAACAACACTCATAAACTGCTGGTGGGACTGCAAACTAGTACAGCCTCTGTGGAAAGTAATATGGAGATACCTCAAAGAGCTACAAGTAGAACTACCATTCGATCCAGCAATCCCATTACTGGGCATCTACCCAAAGGAAAAAAAGACATTCTATAAAAAAGACATCTGCACTAGAATGTTTATAGCAACACATGGATCACTTTTATAATGCTTGAGTCATGGCTATAAGTGTGCCCATCACCCAGATAGTGTTCATTGTACCATTAGGTAGGTTTTCACACATC
>JAQIFY010003954.1:0-12148 GCA_028533085.1 Varecia variegata
AAATATAATATTTTTATTTTGCATAAATTCATGTATTTATGCACACACAAAAATTTATGATGTAAAGATTTTAAACCTCAGATTGTTTATTATCAACCAAAAAATCTTACCTAGTACAAATCTTCTAATAGTGAGGATTATGAAAATTTACTAAGACTGGCTCCAAGTCCAAGTTCATTTCCCTGCTTCTTCAAAAGTCCAATAAAATGTTTTTTGATTAGGGTCACAGGAATACTCACAAAAATGATTTTAAACTAATGCAACTAGAGAGTAAATTTAATCTGATTTTTTAATGCAAAAGCAGTTAAAAGCAATTTGTTCTAGGTTATAAAATCAAGTATCATCATTCAGGGGAAACATAAACCAAGTAAAAGGCTTTTTAAATATTATTTCAGTGAAGATGTAAGATAGTGAGCCCTTCATCCAGCCATAATAAGAAAAAAAGTGAAAATAAGCTTTAGAATCCACTGGAAATCTGTATGTACGGTGACTAACAGCAAGATAACTTGGCTCAGCCATTCAGAAATTGTGTGACCTTGGATAATGTTTTGAATAGTTCCAACTTTCAGTTTCATTATGTGTAAAATGATGATAATAACCTTAAATACTCCATATTTCTTGTCAAATTAAAAAATGTTTTTGTAGTAAACTGCCAGTTAGAGTCTGACAAACTAAACACAATAAAAGCTTGCTACTACTAATATTATTCTTACTGGAGACTTTCATTTCTAATAAGTATTTTAATAGAATGAATTTGCCTACATAATTTAAGACATTAACCCCCAAAATAAATATTTATATTGTTCATATTTGCAATTATAGATTCAATTGCTAGAATGCATATTTATTAGCTTTCCTTAATATGTTTACTGTATTAATGGCAAATCAAATTATAAAAATAAAATTTTACCAATTCTTACATATTCTAGTAAATAAAATAAAGTTTATTTCTCTTTGTGATACTTGGAAAAGTCTTGTTCTGTCTCATATTCCATAGTAGCAGGTTACATAACATATATTTTTTAATGTGCATGTTCTCATTTCCTGTACTACATAAATATCTAATCTAGAATTGTTCATGTCATCCATTTAATGATTTATCTGTTATGACTAATTTACCTTTCAGTCATTTAAACACAGAGCTAAAGTGTATATATGCTATGATAAAAGTAGGAAAATGGAATCTTCTATAGAATGAAGTAGAAATAACTAAATTATATATAGAATGATTAAGTATTTCATTATATTTTTTGTTGCATGTCCTAACATCATATAAAAACTCACTCTCTTTTCATAATAATAAAAAAATACTACAATTGTTATTGTCAGCAATATTTGAAAATTTGAAGTGAAGGCCAAATGATTTTATTTAACTTTATAAGTATGAAACATTAGCAATAATTGAGTACAGGTATGCTTGTGGGAAGTGATTCTATACAAGTCTTTAATTTCCATTTTGACAAAAGTTATCAACTTTACCCTTGTCTTTGTTTGTTTAGTCTTATTGAGATTTGCTAATGTCCAACTTCCAGAGTTGAGCGTTGAGACCCCACTACTCTCATCCAACTCCTGCAGCTCCTGCTCTACTCCCCTATAGGAGTTTGGCAGATGATCCAGAAAGAAACAATGCCATGGAATCTGTTACTGCAGCACCCAGGACAGCAATAATGGGCCAGCAATAAAATAACTGGGGTACTGGAATTGATGCCTCTTCCTTCATTTGTTCCCTGGATTTAAGCTTTTGAGAACACATAAGTCCATTAGAACATTCAGCCTGGCTAGCAAGAAATGCTACTGCCCATCTCAACTTTCAAAGTCTCTACAAAAGCCATTCTGCTTTCATTTTTCTTGCCTTTCCCTTTGTTTAATATATTACAGTGAAAGATAGATAGTTGTTTTTGTATATTTGAATTCACATCTGAATGACTTCTAGGCCCCACATGATACAGTCCCATTACTATAAAAAATTCTTTATATATTCTTCCATATTCTGAGCAAATAAAATATTCCATAATTTATGTCTATTGTCAAACTTGGGGTTCGTTTGGGGGAAGTATTTTAATCGCAAGCTTTCTTATTTAAAAAAATAATGTAGTAGGGAATCTAGACAATGCTCCCATTTTCTTTCAAGTTTCTTTCTTACCCAGCAGAATGATGATGCAGAGAAGGATGGCGATCAAGGCCCCAGTGCTGAGGCCTGCAGGGAGGAGCAGCGCTTCGGCGCTGCAGGACTGCATGTTGCCTTGGCTGTCGCAAGCGCACACCCGGATGGTCAGCGTGCCTGTGCTGCTCTGAATCGGGTAATCGTTGTCTGATATCACCACAGGCAGGAGATAAGTACTGATTTCATGTCTATTGAATCCATTTTTTCTGGTTAAAATTCTGGCAGTATTATCTAAAATAAATTTTAAAATATTAAAAATGGTTTGGGCCAGTAAATTTGTCTCAACCTGATAGCCATGGTTTGATATATAAATAAAAATGTTTTTGTAAAATATAAAATTGAACATTTTTAATAAAATATGTACAATGCAATTAATATGTAGATAAGATAAATTAATTTGAGAAATCAAATACTATGGATTGTTTATTAAGTTTTCACATAATTCCTCAATAATGTTTTCAAAATAGTGAATTTTTATATTGAATCATTTACTAAGACTCCATAGATGATAACGTGCTGTTTTTCAGTTTTCAGAAAACCCATTTTCATACCAAAAAAAAAAAATCATAAATGATTTTCATTTACACATGTCTATGTGTGTACTCACACACCCATAGAACATTAATCCAATATTGATGAAGAAAAATAAGATTGGGTACATTTTAAGGGTTGTTGTATTTGCTTAAATCAATAATGAAGTAAAAAAAAAAAAAAACCTTCAAGAGTCATAAATCTTGCCATTGCAACAATGCCTTTGCAACAATGTCTTTGTATTGATTCCTCTAAAAGGTTACTTCTCATTCTTCTTAGGCTCTGTGCCTATGTGGCTTTGGTCAATCTGCTGCTGCTAAATCTCATCAAAGTTTGCCTAAGAGTCTCACTGGGTCCTTCATTCTTATGCCATAGGCCCTATCTTTTTTGTTGTAGGAACAATTTCCAGCCTTTTTAATCTTTTCAAGACTCAATCTTTTTGTAGCACCCATAAAGATATTTCTTTTACATGTTTCATTTTAAAATAGAGGAGAGTAAACATTATCAAAGAAGGCCTTATTACGGTAATATCACTATGTATCTGATTAACTTAAAATTTTATAACTCTGATCAATAAATTGATACAGAATGTATATTGTAACAGTTATTTTAGAGGAAATTTACTGTTAATGTCATCCTAAATCATAATGAACAAGTTTTAAAATTTACCTTCATTATCTTGCACTGTGAAGTTTGGATTGACAGCAGCTAAACTGAAGAAAAATTTCTGCCCACCTAAAGGGTCATCTTTGTCAACTGCACTTATAGTCTGTATTAGCTGTAGAAAAGAGAAAAAATATGTATCATCAAACATCCATCTGTATAACCTGCTTTATAGTATGTAATTTTTTAACATCTTAATTTTGTCTAAGGTTTTTTTTTAGATAATTGATTTTGTTCTTTGTGCATGTATCTTTGAGTTAATTCATTTTTTACTATTACTTTGATTTTAATGATCTCTTTATCTCTCTCTAATCTCTATTTCTTTTGGATATTACCCGTTCCATCAAAATGTTAATGAAAATATTATATTATTTGAGATTTCTATTGATTTAGATGTAGCATTTGAAATAAGTAGGTTATTTCATATGCATTTAAATATTGATCTGGTAGAGTTTGTCTAATGTCAGAAAACTTTAGGAAATTATTGTGACTAGGGCTTTGCTCTTCCCCAAAATTAAAGTGAAAAATATTCAAGGAATGTAGAGATTTTATAGGTTATATTGTTACTTTTTTAAAAGAAAGTATTACATTATTATCTGCTTTAGCAGTAACCATTCAATTCATTTGCACTTTCATCACATTTATATTTTTAAAATTTAATGTTTGCATACTATGTTGAAGTGGTTATTTTATAAGGGTCAACTCTTGATTGATTTTAAGATAAGATGTAATATAAGATGCTATCTAGTAACAAAGTAGACACTTTAACACCTTATACATACTCAGGTCACTGCTTTGGGCATGTTATATGATTAATTAATATTATAAAAAATATATAATGATATATATGTAACATATATATACCTTTTGCATATCTATTCCTTTTATTCTTTAATGTATATGTATATTTTTATGTTTTTTTAATAATTTAACTTTTAGGAGAGCTACAGTAGTTGTTAAATATGTATAGTGATACCTATTATACTTAACTAAAAGGAATATACTTTTTATTGCATTAACTCACTTTAAGATTGTGTGGATATTGGTTGAGAATATTTGTTGCTGCTGTTTTATTGGTTTAACAAGAGATTTCAAGTTCAAATGCATTGCGCACTGTCTGGGGAATGGACACGCTTGAAGCTGACTCGGGGGGATGGGCGGGAATGGGCAATATATATAACCTCAACTTTTGTACCCCCATAATAAGCTGAAATAAAAAAAAAAAGCATTATGCAAAATAATTAGAAAAAGAGAAGAAATCATTATAACTAATCTGTATTAGATTTCTTTTAAAGCAGCGGTCCCCAAACTTTTTGGCACCAGGGACCAGTTTCATGGAAGACGATTTTTCCACAGGTCGGGGCATGGGGCGAGGCGGAGCTCAGGCAGTGGTGTGAGCGACTGGGCGTGGCTGTGCACACAGGTGAAGGCTCTCTCGCTCACCTGCTGCCCCCTCCTGCTGTGCGGCCTGGATCCTAACAGGCCACAGACCAATACTGGTACCAGCCGATGGCCCAGGGTTGCGGACTACAGTTTTTTAAAGTATCTCATAGCAATAAAAATGTGATAAATTTGAGGCACTAGCCTATTTAATTACAAAGCTAACCATTTATTTCAAAATGATACAAGAATATAATTGAACCAGACAAAGATGGATGTTTATTGTCTAGAAACAAGCAGCAAAAACAAATGATTGAAAACTATGAATCATTTTAATGTATTTGTTTAAAATATAGCAATATAACTACTTGAATTTTAACTGTAATTTAAGATTAGATACAAGCAAGAATTATAAATATCCATAGAGAATATAAATATATGAATGAATTAAACAAAAAAATGTCAAAACAATGTTAGCTAATGCCACTTAAGAGGTTTCACTTCAGTGACAAAAACATTTCTTGGCTGATTTCTTTTCTGTCAAGTACACTCTAAAGGATTACATTTTTAAATAATGATTTATTAAAAATATATTGAAGGGGTTAAATGGCATGAATGGGATAACATATCAAAAAAGATAGTATACTAATGGAAAGTCTTAGTCATTAAGATAAATATGTTAATATTCACACATAGATACAAAAAGGGAATGAACTGTAGAAATAGAGCTATGAGTCTTTAAAAATAAAAACTACAATAACTTAAAATATACATTTGCACCTGTATATTTTGTCTCAAATTTAATTTACAAACTATAATTTCAATTCATTTTTATGAACCCAAGTTATACATTTCTGAAAACAAATGACATCTTTACATGTATCTATAAGAAATTACAAAGATTTACATAAATATCAACAATCAAAATGTATTATTTTAATCAAACATTGTAGCATTGTTCATTTAAAGATCAGTGATCAATTTATGTACTTTCATTAAATGTTGTAAAAGGAGTAAGTCAAACTCATATTGATGACACAAAGAGGAATCACATATTGCAGAATCTAGATCATATTATGTTTTTAACACCTAAGACCTCTATTGCAGATAGAGGCACTTACTCCCTTTACAATATAGTTTTTTTTTTTTCCTCTAAGACATAACTTGACTTCAAGTGGTCCAACTTCTTCATATCAGAATTTATCTATCAATTTAATCTTCCCTTCCATTTTCAACCATGCATTCAAAAATCACAGTGCTCTTATTTTGGTAAATGTGTCATAAAGAGTTATAATAGAAATCAGAAGTTGGCAAAAGGGAGGTAAAACTATTTTTCCCTGGCCCTCTGTAAGCATTCACTATTTTGTTTCTTTTGGAGACAAACTAATTTTGATCTGATTCCAGTAAAAGGGTTTGCCACAATTAGGAAAATAAACAAACAAACAAACAAAAACTAGTGATACTCAGTATTCATTTTGAACATATGAAGAAAAGACACAGATAAATCATTTGTTTTTTACCTCCTAAGCAATAATATAATTGATTTTTATTTCCACTTAGATATTCTAAAATAATCTTAAATTAACTTGAAAGATGTTTCAGTAATCGTACTATAATAGAGTGTAGAATAATCAATAAATTTTAAGATATCTAAAGTTAGAATATCTTTAGTAGATGTTAGATATAATATAGAATATCTGGTTATTAAGTTTTAATATGTTAGTTTTTCTGTAGGAAGCCTAGGAGTTTTTTTTGATGAAAATATTGCCTTTGTCCTAATAAAATGCACCCTTTGCTGTTAGGGAACTAATAAACATTGTTGTATGGAAAATACATAATGGGATATTTTTGATTTGATAAAGGCTTAGTTATTTGGTTTGATGTTGCTATTAGTTGATATTTGGTTTGACAAGTTGCTTAGATAGATACTATTGAGTAAATACAAACAACATCCTTCCTTGGGGAGTCTTCTTGGGAAATCTTTGAAATGAAAATGTTACCTTCTTCCCATAGATATTAAAAACTATTAAAATATGGTTTATTGACTGAAGGAGTAGGCATGAATGAGGGAAAGTGGAAGAAAAAAAAAACTAGTCCTCTCTCCTCCCTTATTTTGGGGTCCCCTAACACTCTCTGAGATGGAAAATGTGAGGAGTCAAGTAGCCTAGTTTAGGCACAAGAAGGGACTATTAATATTTCATCAGCTGCAGTTACATTCTTTCCAACAAGGAAAATCTTCTACCTTGGATCAGGGAATAGGCAAGAGCAGGGAACAGAAAGGAGAAGGGATAGCAATTAGTTTTATTTCTGTCTTCTCATTTTGTCCACACACCAAATGAATGGAATCATCTCCCATGTCGTTCTAAGTGCAACTCTTAAAGAGCACTTAGTTCTGAAGAGTATTGGGTGGATTAAAATACTCTATAAAATAACTAAAGCACACCCAGGCATCCGAACATGCTCCTGCCTTCCTAGAAGGAAAGACCAAGCTAACAAATGAATTTCAAGAAAGGCTTAGTGAAGAACAACTTTATCAAATAACCACTTTGAGTTTGACTGCTAGGATGTCATAACCTAGAATTCCATCAGTTAATATGTAACAGTTTCATTTCAACAAGGCATTTTTTTCAGCCTCTGAGACCAAAGTGAGATCTAACAAACTGGTCTCATTAAAAATAACTAGTATGAGAGGCTACTGCACATGCAGCCAATTCAACAAAAAATTATTTATCATATTCTTCCTATCAAAGTGATCAAGAAAGGCTAACTCATTTTTTATTAAAATCATCTTTTATTTGATTATTTTTCTTCAGTGTGCCAAGTATTTTTTAAATGTCTAAAAAGTGTGGAGAAGTTACTGAGCCAGCTACAGTTAAAAAGAAAATAAACAAGCACAATCCCTTATTTTGTATATTTTGAATACATTTGTAAATCAGTATTTATAATGATTCAAATGCTCTGAAAAGTTATCTTTTGAAAATCAAATAGAATAACCACCATAGAGGAAGCAGTGTATGCAGCAGTAGCAAAGTGGGTAATTTATCTCTTAGAGAAAAGACTTCAGCTTATATCATGCTGAGCCTGCCAAGCAGAAGACTATTTGGAATGGTATTTTTTGGATGTGCACTGTTTCATTAAGAAGTAAGTGGGAAGAAGCTAAGTCATTTAAATATTCCAAAGTAAACATTTCCATAACATTTTTAAGTAAAAAAAAAAAAATGAATCCAATTGCAACAATTTTACCATTTTCAAACAATAGAGAGGCTATTGAATTCCTGTTAGAATCTTCAAAAGGACGAATTTGAGTTATTCCACAATATAATTTGCATAAAAATATAATAATGACAATGATATTTATAAAGAGCATCAAATTATGTCAAAACACAATACAACTTTCTGATGGCTCCTCTTTCTTTAATAAAACACATTTGATTCCCAATTATTATTTATAACATGCAGCTTCCTTCTGTGAAGACAGCACTCAAACCAATTATGAGCATTTCTTTCAGTCATATACACTGGAGCTTTTCAATCAACAAAATGAGTTCACTGAGGAAGAGACTTAAAGAATTAGAAACAAAGCTGATGAAGGAAAAATGTTTTAAAGGGCTAAAACCAAGTCATTAAGCACTTTATGTATTACTGTAATGGTGACATGCAATGTATAAAGCTAAGAAGTGAATTCTGCTGCCTTACTTCAAAATCATATTTGTATACATCAGAATATTGATTAAATGTTCCGCTGCTTCCGTACATTTGTCTCTGAGTTTTCCCCAAATTTCCTTTCCCATCTCTCTAGCAGTTATCAATCTTTCTTTAATGGCACAGTAGTGGTTTTAGGGATTTGTTTATATTTTTGAAAGTTTTAAAATTTATTTCTTATTATACCTCAATTTTGTGGCAATGATAAAATCTCTTCACATTAGAACCTTACCAAAGGAAATATGAAACCTGGCATACTGACATTTAAAATATTTTCACCTTTAAAAACATCAGTTACAGGTTCTTATTTATTTTATTTTTTAACTCCTCTTACTATCATTCTCATTATAGGTTTTTAAAATTACATTAGTGAGACTATATATGAGTGCTTCTATCTGTTTATTCATTTCTCTCAAGATTATGAAAAGAAAATACTTAACATGCAGTTAAAATCTTTCCATAGTTTCAATCCTATAGGTGCTCACCTGTCCTGGTCTGGCGTTTTCACATACAAAAGTGTCATAGAACACAGCAAATTGTGGGGCATTGTCATTAACATCCAAAATTCTCACAAAAACAGCCACACGAGTAGTCTCTTTGGGATTGTCTAGAAAAGGGGAAGGAAAATTTTGTTTAGGAAGACACATTTGTGCATCAGATTTAATTTATATAGGCATCTTGTGAATATTAAGTGCTCACATACAAATAAACATCGCAGTCATTCTACTAACATAATGAGCAAATGCAATAAAGAAAATTACTGCAGAGCCTAATTAAGTAGTCATGAATTCAGTTATTACTGGACGCAAGGGTACTGTTATTATTTTGGAGAATCATGTTAAAAGCACAAGCCAATATAATTGAGTTCATATTATATTTGTGTCCTTACTATTCATATATATAAAATAAGAACAAATATTTATTAAATTCTTATTATGCATCATTATATCACTTAATCTTTACCTATTTTTTGCATGAAGAAGTACTTTCAAATAAATTAGTAACTTTCCCAATGTCACTAGTTCCTAAGTGGTAATTGTTATAATAAAAACTACCCCCCAACTACTTTTATCACTAAAATATCCAATAGCTACTTTCAAGTCTCCTTTTGAAAATTTAAAAATATGGCTACTTATATTGTAATTGGGTGGAAAATTTACAATGAAATATAAAGGTTCAAATTGTTTATTTCATATAATCATTACTGGTACCATTTCACTAATCCAGCCTGATTATGCATAACAATTTATTGTTCCCAAATTAGCTCAATAACAAAGAACACATTAATCATATTTTTGGCTATAAATGCTAAAATTAGAGCATCAAAGTTTTCACATGAAAAGATGCCTTTTCAAATTGTTTTGATTAAAAACATAATTGTCTGTTTATTTATTAAAAAACATTTAAAAACATGTCTCTTTATTTAGCTTAGCTTTGAGTAACAACCTTATATTAGTCATAATTACACTATCTCCATTATGAATTTTTCTAGGCATTTCTACTGATATCTGACAGTATGTTTATATCTTAAATTCAGGTTATATTCATCAGCCTTTGTGACATCAATATCTCAGTCTTTGGACAAAGCTAAACTTCTATGTGAACTTTGACAAAGTGTAGCTGAAGAGCAATATAAAAAGAAAAAGGAGATAATTAGCTGAAAACAAAACAATAGCAGAAGAGCTGAGGGACAGTAACAAGTTTCTTAAATAGTCTCTATAAATATGGGTTATGAGTAAAATCATTTAACCTTGTAAACTTTATCTGGACTTTTTAATTTTACCTAAATAATTTTCAGACACAAAGGTAAAATACATTGTCACATACAAATAGGGAGTATATCACTACGCAAAAGAATTAATCCCCTTCTAGTTCTTTCTACCTAATTGTACTGTTGCTAAATTAATGAAATCAGTATTTTTAAAGATAATATGTAAGAACTGATTACTCAGCAGGGATATATTTACAAGGCTGAAGTAGATTAAAGGAAGACAGAATTCTAAAACGACTTGAAGTGTGTTTACCTTTCCTTCCTTTTTCCAAGAGGAAATTTAAAATGCTTCCCCTTTCCTAACACTCCCTTTAAATCTTACTGCAGTCTTCTTAACCCACATATAGTTTTTCAGTTGTCAGGTTCTAATGTCACATTGGCTCATATATTGTTGCACATCGTTCACATGGTTAAGAGTTCAGCCCCTGGAGTCGAACTGAGCTGCCTCCGTTCCCAAGTCCACCACTCTCTCATTGTGTTATTTCAGCCAATTCACTCCACCTCTCCAATGGCTTAGTTTATGCAATATAAATAAAAGTAGGTCCTCCAATGTCACAGAGTTATTTGGAAAATTAGGAGTTAATGCATGAAAGTTCTTATCAAAATTTCAGTTTGGTGATCAGCAATAATTGTGAACTACTATCATTACAATCATCTTTCTTATCACTAGCGTTATCTTCTTCACTTCCTTATGTTACTTAAGAGCTTATGCTATCTTTCTCCACACAAAACATCCACACAATAAAAATGTGTTAACTAGCTTTCCTATAGTTCATATGAGTCTGAAGAGGGGTGAAGTGAAGAGGACAGAAAAAAAGGAGAAAAGTGCTATCCCGTTATTTTTCTACCTGCTTTATTCATGGACCATTTGCTAATACCCAGAGGCATGATGCTCACCTACAAATGGACTCTCTAGTCCCTAGTTACTTGTTGCTATGGAGAAGACAGAGGGAAGCTATGCTTCCTCCATATATTTTGGAATGTGCTCTTTAACCAATGTCTACATAGTATGTAGACATTAACAAAATATTTTCTTTCAATGTAAAGTCTTGACATAAAAATAACTCTTTTTGGTAGCAATTCACTTTCTAACTATGCCACAGAAGCCAAGAGAGAGAAAAGTTTCATATGTAAAAATTGCATTGTCAGCCCCTTTCATAACACAGCATGGAGCTTCTCCAACCCCTTTACAAATAACTCAAGCCTCTTCAAATCAAAAGCTAAATCCACAGGGTTGAATGTGCTTTGTAAAGCATCTGGCCTGGAGTCACCTATTCAAAAAAAAAAAAAAAATGGTGCTTACACTAATCTTTTTGCCGGCAGATGCTGCAGTTTATGTATGTATAAATAAAAGTATTAATATAAAGCATCCCAAGGAAGAATCATACTGAATAGCAGCTAGCATATATTTACCACCTGAGTCTCCATCAAAGTCCTTCAGGGAAACTACTGTAGCAAGAATGTATCAGTAATAAAGGATCTTAAAATGTATGTCCTAAGGTGAAGCCATGTATTTGCATCCACAGGCTTTTTCATATCACCAAGTAGAGATAATTTAAATCATTATCTAGAAAAACTAGGCTCTAGAAGGATGTGACTCTTCTACCTGCTTAGGGTAAGAATTTCCACTAATAAGGAAGAAGGTTTAGATAATAGAGTCCTTTAGTTATAACTTTGCTCTACGGTCCTCAGAATGTATTGCAATGATTACAGTTAAACTTTCAGATGCAGTTAGAGGAACTCTTTGGTTCCTATTACAAATGTGTTCTAAGATCCCAAGTTAGTTATTAAGTCATTGATTGTGACCTTAATTTTAGGTGTTTCTATTCATCACATGGTATTGGAAAATATTTTTTTTTATTTATTTATTATAGCTTATTATGGGGGTACAACCGTTCTGGTTAAGTATATTGCCCATGCCCCTCCCAACCCCCCGA
>JAQIFY010003955.1:0-12147 GCA_028533085.1 Varecia variegata
TCGCTGTGGCCTTCCCATCTGGATCAATCATTAGATCTCTCCTTCAAGCTTTAGTCTGGATAGAGGCACGCTGTGCACACTGGTCTTAGGTTGTGTAGCGGCCTAGATGTGTTACTTCCTTCGCCACTAGGGGGAGCCTGTTGGGTATTATTTAGGATTTCTCTACCTCAGCTGGCGGCTGGTTCTGATGGGTCCAGCCCCAGAGAATTAATTTGATCTAATACCGGTTTGAGGAGTTAAGTCACTGGGTTGTGCTGGTTGCAGCTGAAAGCTTCTTTTTCTTGACTCCTCCTCTCCGGAAATGGATTCTGCTTCTCTCTGCGTGAAAGACAGTTTCTAAGGGGGAGGGGGTGGAGCCCTCACTCTCCCAGCGCCCCAGCTGCTGCAGCTCCCGCAGGCACCCACCAGGCCCGCTCCTATGACCGCATGGTTCACACACCCCTCTGTCACGACTGGGGGAGCACTCAGTGTTCACGCAGAGGCGGAGCTCCCAGGTAGAGTCTTAATTCGGAGTCTGTCACTGTATTTCACCTTAGGGCAGTTCCGACTCTCCCCCCGCCAAAGGGCGACCCGGTGCAAATATCCTGCAGACCAGGTTTTTTCCCTCTAATGTCTCCTGTCCGCGGAGTTCACGCAAGGCCAGAGCTCTTAGTGTGGGTCCACAGTCAAGGGGAGGGAGTCGCCCAAGGAGCCGTCCAGAACACAATCGCTCTGGCAACCAATCGCTCTGCAGCGTCAAGGCTGAGGACCCCAAGATGGCGACTGCCAGTCCGCAGATTGCTGTGCTCATGGTGAATAATCAGGGTCCGGCAGGCGCCGGAGCCGGGGGTCTGGCGAGCCCAGGAGCCCACAGTAGCTCCCCGGCAAGAGAACGGCCGAGGGAGACTCCCAACTCGGAGTCTGTCACTGTATTTCACCTTAGGGCAGTTCCGACCCTCCCCCCACCAAGCGGCGACCCGGCGCAAACAACCTGCAGTCAAAACTCTTTCCCGGCTAATGTCTCCTCTCCACAGAGCACCACATTTCTCAGGGCAATTCTGCACCGTCTTCAGGCAGATCCCTAATTGCGTGGGTGTGGAGAACAGTGGGGACACAAGCCACTTTCCTGTGGGACTGAACCCACCTCACTCACTGGTGAGGCGGGTACAGCCCTCCCGCACACCGCTGTCTATTGTCGTCCTGCACTCTCCAGATTTTCGCAGATTCCCGTTCACCTCAGATTTTTCTTGTTCTCTATGTCCCACGTTGATTCTCCGTGGATTCACACTGTTGTTCTTGCGGGAGAGCAATCCTCTAGCGTTGCGGCAGATCGAGATCCAAACCTTCCACACTGGGAGCACGGATCCAGGAGGTCATCACCTCTCCGCCATCTTTCCATTCAAGAGATTTATTTTTAAAGTCATTTAATTTAAAGACAACCTATAATGTAAGTATTATTAATATGCCCATTTTACAAATAGGGCTTTCAAGGAGAGAGACAGAGACTAACTAACTTGATGTAAGTCAGAAAGCAAGTAAGGGAAATATTCCTTTGAACAAATAAAATTAAAATATTCAGACAATATCTTCTTTCTGAGATCAGGGCTTTAACATTTTAATGAAAAACCAAAATTAGCAATTTGTTTATGTGAGTGTTTCTCAAAATGTGCTCTATGATCAACTCTATCAGAATTTTCTTGAATGTTTCTTAAAATACAGATTGTTGGGACCCATCCTAGACATGGAAATGAGAAACTTGAGAGTGGGGAAGTCTGAGCCTTTCATGGAATTTCCCAGTGAATCTTGGTACAATTATGATTGGGAGCCTTTAATAAACATAGTGCTGGTTCACACACTGACCCTGACTACACAATATCTATCTACAACTGTTTTTTTTTTTTTTTTTATCTTAAAAAGTCTCAGGCATATGACAATAAATGCAATATGTAGGGTTTCCCTTTGTGTTATTAATATTATCTACTTTTTTCTTTCCCAACTCTTATACTCTCTATGATTCTGAGGTGTTTTTGCTCCCATGCTCATTTCAGTTTTCTATAATCCTTGATATTCTAAAATGGATTTAAGTCAATGGATTACCTTTCTCATAACTATTTGATGTTTAACAATATTTTTAATAACATAACTCTCATGTCTCCCTCCTCCAAATTTGTATATTGAAAACCTAACCCTGGTACCTCAGAATGTGATCAAGATAGGCCCTTTAAAAAGGTAAATAGGTAAAATGAGGTCATACGGGAGGGCTCTAATACAATATGGCTGGTGTCCTTATAAGAGGAGATGAAGCCAGACAACCCAGACTGAGGCAAGACCACGTGATGCCACCTACAAAAGGCAGACACCTGTAAGCCAAGGAGAGAAATTAAACCTGCCAACTCCCTTGATCTGATACTTCTAGCCTCCAGAACTGTTCAAAAACAAGTTTCTTATCTAAGCCACATAATCTGTGGTATTTTGTTATGGCAGCTTTACCAAACTCATATAAGAATTAATTTCATATATATACACACACATGCACATTCTATTTAAAGTAATTTAAGCTATTAATGAACAGGTGAGGAACATGGGCAGTTCTTAAATAGATTCTGTCAGCTTCTGTAATATATCTGGTGCTTATAAAATACATTGAATCTTGTCCCATGCCATCATCCAGTGGTATCTGAAAAAAATATATGAACATATAGTTAAGTTTCCTTATATGCTATATTCAGAGAAGAAATATTAGTAGAAACCTGAATATTGACACAGCCCATCTCCACAACGTTTTATACTATTCCATATTCTACTTTATAGTTATCCTCCTTGATTCTCCCCTACTCTATTCTGCCTTGGCATCTCTTAAAAAAATGTTTGCCCTAATTTCTTATGGACACTAAATATCCAAAATTCCTTTAAAATAACCAGATGTGCTCCTGAAATAGCAAGTGTGATTGATTAGTTTATTGTTGGTAAATACCCAATTCCTCCCACCTGTAGCGAAGAATATTGCTCAGCAGTGTTGATATTAATTGTTTCTGTTGCCCTGGTCTCAAAGAATGAATAAGAGAACCCCACTCTTTGCACTAATTTCTGAAATATCCATTGATTAAATCACCAATTATTTATTCTCACTCATGAATCTCCAGGTTAGCTTGGGAACAGTTAATAGAAGCTGTCTCAGCTTGGAAGGTGAGTTCATACTTTGCTAGGCTATTTGCCATTTATTCACAACTTTTGTTGCTTGATATTCATTATTAATTCCCATTAATGTTAATATCATGTTTAATATTTATTATTTATTAATTCTCCCACAATTTTATATTTCTCCATATCTACATATGTTTAAATAATATTAATTTTAACATCATTCTACAAAAGTTTTATCAAGTTTTCAAGCATTCAAATTTATGAATATGCTAACTTCAAAGAGTCAAGAAGGCTTTAAATTCATTTCCAGAGTATTTATATTTATATTTATTTGCAGAATATTACAAAACATTATGTCAATGTTCAAATCTTTATCAACAAAATTCTACATTTGAGTTGAGTCTGAAAGAATCAGACTGGTGGAAAAAAGAATAACATTATTTTACCTTAAAGCTTGGAAAACACAAGACATAAAGAATGGTCTAATAATTTGCTAAGAATGAATACTACAATAGAAAAAAGATTTGAAATACAATTAGGCAATGACACAGATTGGAATACAAAATTGAAACTTTACTAATATTCATATGTGAAGACAGGGCCAGGTACATTGGCTGAAATTATAATCCCAGAATTCTGGGAGGCCGAGGAGGGGGGATAGCTTAAGGTCTTAACTTTGAGACCAGTTTGAGCAGTATAATGAGATAGCATCTCTACAGAACAAAGAAAAAAATTGGCTGGGCATGGTGGTACCTGTAGTTACAGCTTCTTTGGAGGCTGAGCTAGACATTGCTTGAGCCCTGAGCTTGGGAGTTGAAGGTTGCAGAGAGCTGTGATCACACCACTGTGCTTCAGTCTGGGAGACAGGAAAATACCCCGTCTAAAAAAAGAAAAAAAGACAATTTTATTTTTGTTGATATACATACAATTGTAATAAATTGAAAGGGTACACACTGATAGTACCATAGTATAATGAATTTGGGATAGATAGACATGAATACAGGAGATTATAATTTTTATTTATTTTTATTTATTTATTTATTTATTTATTTTTTTTTTTTGAGACAGAGTCTCGCTCAAACTCCTGGGCTCAAGCAATCCTACTGCCTCAGCCTCCCAAGTAGCTGGGATTACAGGCATGTGCCACCATGCCCGGCCTATTTTTTCTATATATATTTTTAGTTGGCCAGATAATTTCTTTCTATTTTTAGTAGAGACGGGGTCTCACTCTTGCTCAGGCTGGTCTTGAACTCCTGAGCTCAAACAATTCACCTGCCTTGGCCTCCCAAAGTGCTAGGATTACAGGCCTGAGCCACCGCACCCGGCCAAGATTATAATTTTTAATGAGCAAAATATGTTAATTCAATTATTTATTTATTTGCTGTTTTATTCAACACATAATAATTGACTCTCACTCATTTGGGGCACTGTTCCAGATACATGGTGTCTGCAGCAACAACGTAGCTAAAATACCCAGTCTTATGGAGCACATTTTCAGTGGAATAAAATAGAGAATAGGTAGATAAGATTATATCAGCTACTGACATGACTTTGAAATGTTAAGTTGGGTGGGAACATAATTGAGAAATACATTTTAACAATGAATTATTTTAATAATTATAAAAACAGTTACTTTAATATTTTCATGACTATGCTAGATTACACACACAGCTTCTAAATATGAAAATAATGTCCCTGCATCATGCATTAGCTTAAGCAGTGAGAGTCCATGGGTCTTGTATATTGCATCTGGCAAATTTAAATACATCCATTGTAAAATAGGTAACATTTATTATTATTAAAATGTTGCATTATATGAAGTGTGCAAGAGTATCATCAACCTTATGCTATAAATAATTATATTTTCCAGGAATTAGGTAATTTTAAATATTCTATGTAATACACCTATATATTAATATGAGGGTGGGAAGATAGAACAAGAAGGAATAAGAAACAATCATGTCTATATTTTTCACTAGCATTTCAGTTTTTTATGTAGTTTTATCCCCATTATACTTGTTAAACTTGATTGGAGTTGAGACACAGAATATTTGTTTAATTGAAATTGAAAATGTGTCATATAAGACCATTTTATTGCTGTTATAAGAAATATCTATGTGCTCTTTATTTAAAAAAAGATTTTTAGATGCTAAGAGAATTGTATTAAAGGGTCACATAGAATGAGTTTAAAAAATAAGACAGATATATCGAATGTGTATTTAGTATATCGATAGTTTTATGATGTGAGAAAAAATAGGCACCAAGTTACCTTTACCACTTGGTTTTTACCCTTAAAACTACGTAAAAAATTACAAATTATTTCAGATTTAAATAAATATATTCTTTTGTATTCCAAGGAAATAAAATTTTCAAAACAAATTATCTTCAAGTCTGTTCAGTTACCCAAAGTAGTTTGCTTTTTCCTCTACATAAAATTTTTATGGAATAATGTCATTTAATGAATTTTTTAGTAAATGCCTGCCTCTGGCAAGGAACAATTTAAACACAAAGGATGAAATGAAATCTTAATATGTGTCACTAATCAAGAATGTACACATGCAGTCTGTTTTTGAGAAGAGCTGGTATAAATGGTTTGTTGCCTTAGGAAGACAGCAATCTAACCTAAATTAATATGAATTACTACAATGTCATCAGGAAAAAAAAAAAAAAAACCTGCTTTGTAATCTCAACATTTTAACTGGACCCCACAGTTTCAGTCCATCCAAGTGTTATGCTGTGCATGTGCAGATGTACTCTTTTTAAATCCATTTTATACCGTAGTAACTGTTCTTTTAGTTTCTCAAATTATTTTGCACATGTGCCTTTTATGATTGGCCTGTGGTGATTTAAACATTTTTCAGGAGAAGAAAGGGATAGAAAGCAGGAAGTATGTGTAGAGGTTTTGCTTGAAATTCTTCTTAAAATCAGTATTATATCAAAGAAAAAGGTAAAATTAAATATTTTTTAATCATAATCTATAGGATGTTCTCCAAAATTGTTCTTTTCTTCTCTCAAATGCTTTGTATGTATATGAACATAAACTTTCACCACCCTAAACATCATCCATATTGACCATCTATTTAATGGTTGAATCTCTTTATGCTTTTTAAAGTTACTTTTTAAGGCAATCAAATATTTGTCAGAAGTCCAGAATCTTGGGGGTTTATGAGACATTTAGAATTAATCTTGTAGCCCCCTTTTTTTCCCCATATGATACATGTTTAATGATTGTTTACTCAAAATCAAAGTGAACTTTAATAATATTAGAAAAATAAGTTTATATACGATATCTTTTAGCTAGTTAGCAATAGTGATTTTAAACAGATTTTAATAAGTTTTAATAAGATTTAACAAATGGTCAACAATTCACGGTAATTCAAATGCTTCTTTGTTATTACGAGGAGAAATTCTTATTAGGAAACAATCCTTCCTTCCTTATTTCATTAGCTGAGTTGATGTCTCTAGTTTACAACTCCTAGCATCCTATTTTTCCTACATTTAAGACTTTCCATTTTGCTGTGCATTCCTTCTTCTTTCCTTTCCCATCCAGACAAAAGTCCTCCCCAACTCTGTCTGACAAATTAATCACACTCTTAATGATTTAATGATAATTATGATGAGCAATAAAGAGCTGCCCCAAGTTTACATATTATAAAATATTTTAAAGTAAATGCTAAAATAAAAAATACCTATTTCTTCTTTCCTTTACTTAATCTTATTCTATTTTTAATCAGGATTAAGTGTATACATTTTTTCCTCCATAATATAAAAATGCATCTGATCTGAGAATCAAAATTTGTATCTGTTAGAATTCATCTTTCCTACCTATGGCCAGTGCATAACATGGCTTATGTTGAAAAAAATGTATCATAAAAAGGATATATAAATGATTAATAATTGAATCAATGTGCATCAATGAATACAAAAATAGATATAAGTACACTATTTCCTTTAAATTTTTATTTACATCCATAAGTATCACTTTTAATTTGATATACAGGTGTACATATAAATATACATATTCCTGCTCTTAGTACACTAAAATAATATTAAGAACACTAACATAAGATTGAAATTCAATTTTTTAAAATTTAGTCTCAAAATATTTCAATTGTTTTTCTTAATGTTAATATTGGATTTACAGTTTCTTTTAATCTTATGCAGTTTATCTATGTTCTAAAGGAGAAAATACATTGTTTGTATGACTACCAGAAGGAAAATTACACGTTCAGTATCTGATATGTCCTAAGCCAGTTGAGAATGCAAACAAGGGATGGAATGACTGCAAGATCTATTTCTCCATCTGTCTTTCTAACTTCTACCTGTCTAACCATCTATCTATTCACTAATCACAGATTATCTTTTCTCTGTAGAACAAATGAGCTGATTCAGAAAGAAGACTTCTTCTTTGTAAACTTTTACAACAAACTAGAATATGTAACTTTTATTCTCACTTTCTATCCATCTCTAGACTCCAGGGAAAATGGATATTGAATTGACAAGATCTGCACTTTAGGGATCAAGACATAACTAAGCTGGATTATATGTCTCTGGAGAGTGATTTGATTACTCAATTTGATTACCGTTCAACTTGAGTCTCCCAATCCACATGTTATCTAAATTAATCTTTCCTGATGGGCAGCTCATTTGGCCTTAATCCAGCTGTTTGTTCTTCCAAAGTCATATACTTAAAACACTTCAGTGTTTTGAGATTCAAATTATTAATGATACTTTGAAAAATCTTAGAACTCCACTTTTTTCTCCAACCAAGGTCCATTATTTAAAATTGGCACATTTTAAGGATTATTAACTAAAAGATTTTCATGAATAGCCCTGTTATATCCTGAATATGCCCATTCTAATTGGTTTAATCTTGCAAACCATTAATTATTATTCTTTCAACTGTTATTTATTGAGAAAAGACTACATTTCATGCATTGTGGTTTCTGGCTTTCAAAAAAATGTTTTAGTTAGATCATATTAGAATTTTTTAAATTAAATTTCAGGGATCTCAGACTCAGGCTGGGAGATAAAATGCATTTTGAAGAATAAAGTCCCTGAGGAGTTCCTACTTGATAATCCCATAATGGGTCTGTTCTAGGGATGGCGATGTCCCCTACTGGCTGGGCAGGGGTATGTTTATGGATTTCATCGCCATGTGCCTGGGCATTAAGCTAAACCCTCTCCTTCTCTTCAGGGGATAGAGTAGAGGAAAGAGTAATGTGGAGGTCATGCCATATCAGATCACAAGACTGAGTTAAATAAGAGGGACATGCACCTGCGTGATGCCTTCCGCCCCAGCCCCGGGACTGGAGCAGGACGAGAGCTCCAAGAGGACAGCTGGCAGGTGCGTAGTAGGGAGATTTGAGCCGGATTACAGCTCGTATAGAGTGAGGGTCGAGAGTGCAGGGCAAAAAGACTTGGACAGAGGGAATCGCAGACCATTTTCCATTGCGGTGACAGAAATTGTAGTGAGACCTCGGAGGAGGCTCCCCAAAGGGGTAGTTTTAGGCGGAGCAGACTGAGAGTTCCCCATGTTCCTGGAAAGAGTAGGGGGTCACACAGGGCTGATTCTACTCAATTCTAGGAGTCTGACATCAGGCGCAAGCTCCAAAAATTAGATGAAGGCCATCAAACCCCACAAAAGGATCTCCTAAACCTGGCCTTCAAGGTCTTTAATAACCAAGATGGGGTGAGGTGAAGGAAAAAGAGAGTGGGACTGACAGCAGCCCCCCAAAACAGAAAAAGCTTTTCAAACAGTGGCTGCCCCTGCAAAGAGCTTTTCCAGAGTTACTCCAAAAGGCCCCAGGCAAGTAGATGACAAGGCCACACCCTTCTATGGGAGCTGGTCCCTGCCTCCACCACAACTCTGGATCTCTAGAGTAAAAATGCCCCAGGAAATGGGCTCCACCAGGATCCTGCCCCGTCTGACAAAACAAGGACACTGGAGGAGCGAGTGCCCTTTTCCTAAAACAGGAGATTGTACTTGGATTCCGGGACTGGCTGCCCCTCCCTGGACAGGCATCCCCACACCTGCGGACCCTCTGAGACTGCTTCAGTCTGACGGGCACATCAGGCTTCCGAACAGACTGAACTTCCACACGCCAGGGTGGCCGAGCCTCGGGTAACTCCCTGGCGCAGGTAAGAACTAATGCCGGAGCCCTGTCTTCTGCTCTTCCTGAATTTCCAAGGCCTCTATTTCCTTCTCCTACCCAGATCACCAGAGTAAAAGATAAAATACAGATCCCCTGTGTCTATTACACACTTTCTGTCTCCGCTGGGAGATAAAGCATTAGTCCACCCTTTTTGTGCTTCCCAATTACCCCCACTGGGAAAAGATCTTATGGCTTCCTTCCTCTGACTTATGGGAAAAACTTAACTAGAACTTTGCACACAACGTTTTCCTTGATATGCTCTGAGCTTTCAAACTATAGAACTTTCTGTCTTGTTTCACCTAAAATTATCTCCTTCTATATGTCTATGTTTGCGTGTCCATTTACGTCATGTATATATACAGTGTTTCCCTACCGAAATTTGTAAAACAGCTCTAATTAATTGGCTTATATCAAATATTTCATTAAAAGCAAAATAGAAAATAACTTGTAAGAGAAAGCGCTGTAAAAAGGCAGTAAGTGTGGAATTATATTTTGGTAAGAAAGGATATTGTGAATTTTTTGCCCTAAAATGACTGGTTTGGTCCGGTCATCGCCAGTTGTTTGGCCACATGGCCCAGGTCATCACCTGGGAAGACCCGGCTCCAATGTACCCCAGTTGTTTGGCCACATGGTCTGGGTCGTCACCTGGGGATACCCAGCTCTGACTGACCCCAGCTGCTTGGCCAAACTAGCAGGCAACTTGCTGGGAAAGACAACGACGTCTGCTTCCCAATCTTTCTAACTTTTAATTTTTTCCCTTTCTCATAAATTGCCTTTCCTTTTCTTATATGTATATAATAAAAAGGGTGGAATGTTAGGCTTACAGAATTCACCTTCCCCAAACTTCCATCCAAGCCTCCTATAAAAATCACCCCTCTCCCCTTCCTAGGGGTGTATTAAGCACATAGCCTTTGCCAGACCCCTAGGGAGATAAAGAGATGGAATGCAAGAGGGGAACTTACTTTCCTTGTCCCTCCTGGTTTGAAAAGTATTTACTCCTCCCAGAAAAACCCACTATAAAACCCAAGGCTCCCCCGCTTTTCTCTCCTGTACCCATTTTTTGGCCTCCACCCATCTGCACCCAAATGCTCAAAATAAACAGCATTTAGCTACACACACACACACACACACACAAAAAAAAAAAAAAAAAAAAAAAACTAAATAAATATATTTCAGGGATCTCTTAGCCATTTTTTAAAGGCTCATCTGAAATGAAAGGTCTTGGCATATAAAACTCTGATGAACATACTATTAATACCCTCCCATTCTGAGGTTGTGCAAACATACATAATTCAGCTAAACTGGGGGCTCACTTGCAGAGATATCAAGTCTTCTGAGAGTGAGAAACTTGATTTTTCTAAGTGATGTCCTCAAATCCACAGACAGAAGGCAGGGAATTATAAGTAAAATTTACTCTTCAATTATCATTTCGTTTGAGGATTTTTTTCTTTTTTTTTTTTTGAGATATGATCTCACTCTGTCACCCTGGACAGAGTCCAGTGGTGTCTTCATAGCTCACTGCAACCTCAAACTCCCAGGTTCAACTGATTCTCCTGTCTCAGCCTCCTGAGTAGCTGGAACTACAGCCATATGCCACTATTGTTGGCTAATAATTTTTTCTATTTTTTGTAGAGACAGGGTCTCACTATGTTGCTCAGGCTGGTTTCAAACTCCTGACCTCAAGGGATCCTCCCACCGTGGCCTCTCAAAGTGCTTGGATTGCCAGCATGAGCCACTGCACCCAGCCTAGAGGATATTAATAATAGATGTAATCCACTACATAAGAGTTTGGGATCTAAATATACAGATTGTTTTCCTATGCTCCACTTAAGACAATTTTCACGTAGTTATCTACTCTGGGTTCATTATATTGAGGTCTTACTTTTCTATGAGAGTAATATGCAATGGCTAAGAGACCTATATGAACATTATTTTTATTTATGCTGTAAGTCATTTTTGTAGTAAAAAGTCACTTTTATATTGTTTAAGACCTTAAGGGTTATAGAAAATTTTTCAAAAAATATGATACTAGATAAATTCCAAAACATTTTTAATTAAAGTTTTAGTTAGAGATTTGCCAAGAAATAAAAATGTCACAGAAGCATAGTAAGGCCTTAAGAAGATTGTACACGAAAGACATAATTTTCATGAAAAAACAGAATAAAGTATAGTTATGTCTTCTTGATGAATTGTACCCTTCACCAGTATATAATAATCTTCTTTGTCTTTCATTACTTTTGCTGATTTAAAAGCTAAGTTGTCGGCAATTAAAACTGCCACACCAGCTTTCTTTCGGCTTCCGTTAGCTTGAAATATCGTTTTCCACACTTTTATACTTAATATATATGCACCCAACATAGGTGCACCCAGATTCATAAAGCAAACCCTACTTGATCTGAACCAAATGATAGATAACAATACTATAATAGCCAGAGACATTAACACGCCACTGACAATACAGGACAGATCCTCCAAACAGAAAATAAACAAAGAAATAATGGACTTAAATAGAATTCTAGAATAAATGGGCCTAACTGACATCTACAGAACATTCTACCCAAAATTCACTGAATATACGTTTTTCTCATCCGCTCATGGGACATTCTCTAAGATTGACCATATCCTAGGACATAAAGAATGCCTTAAAAAATTTAAAAAACTAGAAATTATACCATGCATCTTCTCAGATCACAGCGGAATAAAAGTAATAATGAACCCTAACAGAAATCCTCATTTCTACTCAAAGTCATGGAAGCTAAACAACCTTCTACTGAACAATTATTACATAAATGAAGAAATCAAGACAGAAATCAAAAGATTCTTTGAATTAAATGACAATGGAGACACAACTTATCAAAATCTATGGGAC
>JAQIFY010003956.1:0-12147 GCA_028533085.1 Varecia variegata
AATTGAGCTGGGTGGGCGATGGAAAGCAGCATATGGCAGTGTACAAATTGCTTTATGTAAAAGCTAGACTGAAAATGGAACATCAGCATGGCACCAAAGAAAGATCTCATATTTTCTGGAACATATGTGAAACTTGCTCCTTAGACATGTAAGCAAATCAAGTTAGGACCAACTCATGGGTTAGCAAACTTTTTCTGTAAACAGAAAGATCCTAAAGAGTTTAGGTTTTGCAGGTACAAGCCATGTGGACTCTGTCACAACCACTCAGCTCTGCTGTTACAGCCCAAAAGTGGCTGTAGACAATACATAAACAACTGAGCAGAATATACTCATATAATTTTATCTTTAAATATTTTAGCATGGATTTCTAAAAGACAAGAACTCACTGTTAAAAACATACCCATGTTTTCTGAAGGTGGTGGACCAGAACTAATGTGTGCTTGTCCTTCTCATAGCAGTTTTGTTCAAAAAACATGATATTGAAAGGCATAAAACCACATAGTCCAACATCTATTAAATGTAAGTTAATTGTATCAAGTGGGTCCTACACTTCCTATATGTAGGAATATAGTGTGCTGTGAATACAGGTTAGAACCACCCACGCCCCCACATGGCCTCTGTTAATAGGACCTTCCTCCTGAGTGCCTTCTGCTAGGATTCAGAGCAGTGAATGTCAGGAAGTAGGAGCAGGCTCTATTCCTTGGTCTATCTGCAAAACAAAAATACATTGGCTCTCCTCAAAACAGCATCCTATTTGAAGCTAACAGGGACATGTAGGGTATTTTAATATTATAGTATAAGTGCCCAATTAATTAATACCTGTGGTTGATACTTAAAATGTGTTGTAGTAGGGTCTGTGCACTAATTATTCTGAAATCTCTTATTTTTGACCTTTTCATGTTAACAGGATTTAATACCTGAATATGATGGGAACAGGTGGTAGCTGCAGGGCACAACAGAATCTATAAATATTATTTGGGTAGAAGTTGAATTTTCACTTGACTCAATAGCTTAGATTTATTTATTATAATACACTAACTTTGTTCTTTGTTTTAGAGACAGGGTCTTGCTATGGTGCCCAGGTTGTAGTGCAGTGGCTGTTTACAGGCAGGATCATGTGCACTGTAGTCTGGAATTCCTGCACTCAGGAGATCCTCCATCCTCAGCCTTTGGAGTAAACTGCTACACCCTGGCTGTCTGTGATCTACTAATTTTATACAAACCCTAATTTGGCTGCCAGATTTGGGGATGTAAAATTATTTTTCTTTAATGACAAGATTGACAAGTGAATGGATTCAGAAATTTTTGTGACCTTTGCAATTTTGTCCTAACAGCCAGCTCAAACATGGATGCACAAAGCTAAATTACACAATTTAAATCAATAAAGTAGTTATTAATAGATAATGGTGAAAATTCCAGGTGGGATTCTATATTGACTTCATTTTACTTAAAGCACATTTCAAAGCAATTAGGCATTTAAAATAAATCTCTTTTTTGGGTCTGAACATGCAACATCTCCAACATAGGTATGTATGTGGTGTTTCTCAAACATTTCTGGTCACAGAGTTGTTTGTTTTGTATAGACCTTCCTACGGACACAGTTTGGGGTGATTTTGTCTAGTAAGTATGTCTTCCATTTTCCTAGAAATCACAATCTTTGTTATAATGAAGTTGTTTTCTCCTAAATTTCTCCATGTTTGTGTTACCAATCTATTGTCTTTGTTAGTAAGATTAAATTCAGAGCACCCCCCTTATTTTTTTTTGTCATTGTTATCAACTGGGTTTGACCTTTCTGTGTTTGGAAACATGTGGGGTTGTGCCACTGGTCCCCAGGGAGGTCAAATGCCCTGGAGTGAGCCAGATAGTTCTGCAACATGGAGAACTGCTCCCCCTAAAATGTTTTCTCTACGGTATAAAATTGTCAGTAAGAGAAGTGAAGACATTTCCAATTGCTGCATTACAAGTTGAACAAGACTTCTGCATGTCGCAATAGTTCACATAGCTTATCAATCACTTTTATATCTTATCTCTGTGCCAGTTTATGAACTGTACAAAAGATGTCACCCACTTTCTCCATTGGACCACCCGACCTCGGCATAGCATTCCTCTCCAAAGATACTGAAAATATCAGTTTCTCTGATACAAAAATATCAAAAATAACTCTCTGACTTAAGTGCCTTCCACTTGGTCTACTTTACCCTTTCCTTGCCTTGAGCTTATAAGAACCTAGTTTTCAGAGCAGCCAATTATTATTATTTCACCCATTTTACAGAAGAGGAAACTAAGACTTTTAGAGGTTAAGTAAATTTCCCTCTCAAGTCACAGAGATACCAGGTTCCAAAGTTGAGCTTCAAACCCAAGCAGTTTGACTCCAAAACTCACTGCTTAACTGTTGTTCAAAAATACCTGAGTTGGTATTTCATTATGTTTTTGAGACATATTTGGCTTTTTTTTTTATATCATTGTGAAATGTATCCTAATGATTTTAGGGTTACTTCTTCATCCCAAATGTGTGAAACTCTGTGTTCAATTTTCAGGCTAGATATTCATTATACATGTTAGTATGAGTATGTCTTTGTATACATCAGTAAAACAGAGCAATTATGCTAGAAATTTGCCTCAATGTCTCTCAAATATTAAATTTAATAGTTCCAGCAACAGTGTTTAGGCTTTTTTATTCTCAAGTGATATCATGTTCAATTATGTCATATCAAAACCCGATTCAGTTTCCTTTTGTTGTTATTTTAAAAAAATTGTTTATACTGTCAAGTGAGGGTAAGTGTCACAAGTCCTATCTGGTAGGTGTTGGTCCATTTTAGTAATCTATACTTCCCTAAATTAAGAACTTGTGTTATAATGTCTTCTTCTTCCCCTTGGTCCCAAAATTCCCTTCATAATTCTCATAATGTCATTGACAAAAGACAAAGGAAGAGCAAATTTTTTCCCTTTGAGGCAAAGCAAAGCAGATCTAAGCATTACCTATATTTATGCTTGACAATAATAACATATTTTATGAACATCTCTCCCAAGTCATTACTATGTCATTTTTACTATTCAGTCACAGTATTTTATTCATAGCCTGACTTTAATCAGAGTGGTAGAGGTCTCTGTGCACACACACAAAAAGTAGAGTGCTATTAATATTTTCATAGTGTTTAAGAAGTATTTATTATAAAATAATGCACTTTGTGTTTTATAAATGATCAAACAGTAAAGAAATCCAAAAAATTAGAAGTCTCCCATTTTCTCTAAAATATCTGCCCATGCTGACTCTCATTCCCAAGAGTAATGATTAGTTTGTCAGTAAGTGTTATGGTAATGTTGTTTTGTTTTATGCAAACTAACTTACATGAAAAATAGCACATACCCTAAACTGTATAGCATTTAACTGCATTTAAAGTGGCTATCATTTATTCATTTAAGAAGCTTTTCTATAAATATCTTTCTTAACTGAAACTTTTAAATTAGATTCTCTGGTAGGGTTATCATTGTTGAAAAGGTAATACATGCCCAAGGTACAAAAGTTGAATATAAAAGCAAATAAAATGTAAAGAAAGTTACATTTCCAAGCTGGGTATGATGGCCCACACTTGTAGTCCCAGCAGCTACTCAGGAGGCCAAGATGGGAGGATCCTTGGCACTCAGGAGTTAGAGGCTGAAGTGATCTATGATCACACCACTACACTCCAGTCTGGGTGACATAGCTAGACTCCAGTGAGCCCTGTCAAAAAAAAAAAAAAAAAAAAAAAAAAAAAAAGAAAGAAAGAAAGAAAGAAAGAAAGAAAGAAAAAAAGAAACCTTTCTACTGCAGATCCATGGTCTCTGCTGCCAGAAAGATTTTACACATATTAAATCATAAATATCTGTTTAAAACTAATGCAACATAATACATACTCTTTCGAAAAAGAATGTATACATTGCTTTGCTTTACTGTCTTAGAAATTAGAGATCATGGCATACCAGTTCATCTCAATCTCCTCCTGCTTCATGACCATAGTTTAACAATGACAGAGCAGTATCATAACTGGCTAAGTAGTCTTTTAAGGATGAATAATTAAGCTGTTTCCATTCTTTTGTTAGTAAAAATAGCAAAATAGGTATGAAGTATATCCTTGGTCATCTTTGAAAATGTGTAAGAATACATCTAAAGGATAAATTCCTACACATGAAATTTTCTACAAATGAAATTACTGAGTCATAGAAAAGAGCATTTTAAATCCTTGCTAGATAACACCTAAGGTGCCATCCAATAAGGTTTCCTCAGTTTATGACAATAAAAGAGGCCTGATTTAGAGCATTTATGTTGGTGCCATCTTTTAAAGAATTCCTTATTATAGTAACACTGAATAAAATGTCCATATTGTGCAACTAAGGGTTTGTCAGCAAACATTGGGAAGTAAAACTAATTGGAACTGTTTCAGACCCTCCTGGTCCTTAAGTGCCATATTGTATCATAAAAAACTATATCTGTCTATAGTTATATATAGTTATTGAGGTATGTTGCAGTTGACATGTTGTAATTTTAAGAGAAAAATATAAATTACATATGTATTATATTCATTAGTGTTTTGGAGTCCATCCATTTTTTTTCCCCCTTCTAAGCTTAACAATTTTGGTAGCTTTCTAAAAGCTCACAAGCCCTTAGGCACTACTCCTCTAGTGCTTCATGGGTTAAGTGTCCCTGGAGCTATTTTGAAAAGCAAATTGCCTCATTCCTTCTCTTTACATCTTTCTTTCACACTGTAAAGATTTTTAAGAGCTGTTTATTCCTTATTCTTCTACTTCTTGATTGGTTTGATAAATCTTCAGATCCTTAGCTGATACTCTGCAGGAACAGAAATATTCCTAACTTTCCTAGTGCTAGAAAATAGTCACAATGGTAAGTAGGTCAAGTCTGTATTGTTTAGGGGACAAGGAGATTTTTGTTGTTTGTTTTGAAGGAGTGATCCTTGTGAGCATGAGGCTCTGGGTGCAGGTGAGTGGTGGATTGTGACATGTGGCTGCTTCCTTTTTCCTGCAAGGACTTTGCTGCTAATGTGTGACAAGGAAAGCATTTTGTGTAAGGATGTAAGGCCCCAGTAAGTTTCTCAAAGCCACACTATCTTTCTGCTTATCACGAAGCATTTCTCCCAGTATTTCAAAAGAAGATAATGATGCTTGAAAAAGCTGAAGATTGAACAGCTCTTAGGGAGCTGCCAGAATTCTCCTTAGACGTGGTGACTACAGCACCTTCTCTATTTCTTAAGAAAAACAAGCCCCTCACTTCTGTTTCAATCATTGTAAGCACTAGGTCATTACAGAGTTCAGTGTATTTGAGATTAATGAGAATCCAAGCTGAAAACTGGGCTTTTGGGCCACTGTTTTCTTAACCAATCTCCCCATTGTGGTTGGAGTTTTTCAGCACCGCCCTCAGGACAAAGGGGTAGGGGTCAGGGGCACGGACCGCGGTAAGAGGGGTATTTGCGTGGCCTGTTTCCAGTTACTGGCTTTCAACACTAAGCCAGCCTTTGTCCGCATCTCGGGCGAGCCTGCAGCCTGAGCTTACACTAAGGCCCCTGAGGCTCGTAGGAGCCAACAAGGCAGCTTCCCTAAGGGCAGTACTAAGGAATTTCGCCCGCAGGCACTAAATACCACGTGGGCACAGGAACTCCAGCTTCACCCCACTTTGTGCACTGGGAAGGGCCGTTGCGGGGCGCTCCAGGCAACGCCTCTACTGCCAGCCAACGAGGAGCGGAGGCCGCGTCGGGTCTTCGCTGATTGGGCTGCGGTGGCTCCGCCCGCGGTGCTCGCGACCCTCCCGCCGGGTTAATAAAGTCTGTTCCCGAAAGTCGGAATGACCGGCTTTTGTGCGCTGGCAGTGGGCTGTGCTCGCGGTATTTAGCTGCCTTTCGCCTGATCCGTCTGGCTCTCGCCTGCCCTGACTCCGCGGTTTGGTTGTTATATCTTCCTCGCTCTTTTCCTCTCTCCTGCTTTCGCAGTTCAGCATGCAGAAAAAAGATGCTTCCTCCGACGGTTTCCTGCCTAGCTTCCCACGTTTCGCCACGCAGGCCATCCATGCGGGCCAGGATCCGGAGCAATGGACCTCCCGGGCTGTGGTGCCCCCCATCTCACTGGCCACCACGTTCAAGCAAGAAGCGCCGGGCCAGCACTCGGTGAGCTGGGGCTGTCTGGGGCAGTCCAGAGTTGGGCGGGAAAGGAGATACGGCTTTTAAAATAAAAAGGCACGTAAATAATTTACAAGATGATTTATAAACTAGGAAGGCAACCGAAAGGATTTTTCTACCCTGTAACTCTTGCAGTAAAGCTTTGTATTGGTTGGGTCCAGTGATCATATTTTTTTTGATAAGCAGGACTGGAAGGAGTAGTTTGTTCAACTTGCTATATAGATTTGGACTGAAATTCATGTGATTTTGGCAAATTTGCATTTGAATACTGAGGTTCATAACTTGTTTGAATTACCTTGAACAGCAAAAATTTCAAAGATATAGTAAGGAGTCAGCTTAAAAAATATTAAAAGTCTGATAATTTGCCTTGAATTAAGACCGTTGCCAATAGCTGTATTAAGTGATTACTATGTGCCAAATATATACATACATATATAGTATCATGTGTATTACATGTATTGTCTCATCTAATCCTAAGAACAACCCCATTCTGAACTGAATTCTCATTTTAGTGATGAAATAGCTGAAATTTGGGATGTTAAGTAACTAGGTTAAGGCTAGTAAGTGGTGCAGCTGGAATTCACACCTGCTCTAGAACCCCAGACTGAGGTGCTAGGCTGCACTATGCTATACTCCAATAATGGTAGTAGTAATTTAACCTATTGCATCATTTAAGCAGTGTGGCTTAGTGATTAAGAGCGCAAGTCATATAGTTAAATGCTAGGTTTGAATTCAGACACGACTTCTTCCCATCTGGGAGACTTTGAGCGGTTACTTAACCTATCCAAGCCTCAGGTTGATCTTGTATGAATGGGGATGATAATAGTGCCTACCACATAAGTTGTTGAGATGTATGTAAAGGTGTATGCTACATGATAATAACATGGTAGTTTGGTTTTTCACCACGTTCACATTTACAAAATTCCATTTGATCCTCACAACAACTAAGTACGAGGGCCAGACAGGTATTATATACCTGTTACAGAAAAGGAACTGGCCCAGAGTCATGCAAAAATGACTTGCAAAGCCTGGAAAAAGAGCTTTGTTAATCACATAGCTCTTTTCCTTCTGATGGCATGCTTTTGATGGATCTTGGAGAATTTAAAAGTTGCTGAGGTTTCCGAGAAATTAGTTAACCTTTGTAGTTCCAAAGCCTTGGTTATGCTTTGAAATCCACTTTAGTGTGTTATGTAAGGTGCGCAAAATTCTTATAGACTTAGCCCTATGTTTTGTGAGGTAGAGTTGTAAGGGAAATTCTACAACTGGTTTGGAATACTCTTATCTACTGTATTTTGAAGTAAAAAATGTGAACCCAATCTCTCTTCCATGCATACAGTTTGTTCCTGGTGTGGGGTTAAGTGAATGTGTGGCTGCCCAAGCTTTGGAACTTATTATAAAAGTTAACCACTGAGGTATGATAATAAGAATTAAATATTTTGAGAAAGCCAGCAGGGATGTTTAAATCCACAAGACTCTGCTTAATACCTTTAAAGAAGTCAGTTAAGATAATTAAAGGGAATTTTAAGAGCTCAGTGAGAAACATGTAACTCTCCAGTTCCATTTGGAAAGCCACTGAATGGGTGATGCAATTTGCCACTGAAATGTGCTTCTTTTCTCCCTATAAAGTTAAATACCTGCAGTGAATGTTTATGGAAACATGGGTACCTTTCTGTGGCAGGAGTCACATGAGTCCAAGCAATTTTTTCTGTTTGGCAGGTACAGTTGCAGGTCATGCATGGGAAGGAGGTGTTGGTGAGGAGTGGAGAGGATATACTGGAGCCCTGTGAAATATGGCTGTTCAGTTTGTCAAAAACAATCAAGCATAGCAACAAAACTTTTAAAAATTATTACTAATACTGGGAGGTTGTGAATCAGAAAAAAAAGTGTAAAAAGTCATTGTGTTTTGTGATGTGCTAAATGAGGCAGGGAGAGAAAATATAGGATTTTTAATCAATGTTTTAATCAATGTTTAATCAATTTTTAATCAAAATAGATTTGAATTTTGGCTTTGACACTCCCTAGGTACTATAATATTTGGCTTCACATTCTTCAAAGCATGTCATGAGGATTAAATAAAATTGTTACCATGCAATCAGGTGGGTCACGCTACCCATTACACTGCAACAGCAGGAGTTGCAGCAGAGAAAGAGTTTAGCATTGCAAGGTGCCAAGTGAGGAGATGAGAGAAGTTTTTCAAGTCCATATCCTTGAGGATTTTGGGTCTAAGATTTTTTTAAGTGGTTTGGTGAACAAAGGGCTAGGGAATTGGGTCTGCTGATTGGCTGGAGATGAAATCATAGGCTTGGGAAGGAGAAATTGTCTTCTTCTTGGCTGAGACAGTTTCTGGGTGGCGGGTTGCAGGACCTGTGGGATCAGTTTCCAAGCATGGGCTCTGGTGTCGTTGATGCCAGTTTGTGCCCCTGAATGCCGAGTCCAGAAGATATCTCAAAGGCCAGTCTTAGGTTTTACGTGTTATCTGTGGAAGGGATTTGGGAAGTCAGAACTCTTGCCGCTGTCAAGGATACCTGACACTTATCTCATTTTATCCTCACAACACTTTTATGAACTAGATTTCTGTATTTTATTCCCATTATACAGATACTGAGATTGACTCTTGAAAATGTTGACTAATTTAGCCATTGGCATGCAGCTCATAAGTGGCAGGTACAGAATTCTAATCGAGTTTGACTTTAGAGTTCTCCACACCACTACATCCACAACATTGCCACGTTTCTGTCTAATGGCAGGACATATCATGACTAAAGAATAGAAAATTATTACGGTAGGATGAACCCATAGTTGTGGAGATGTCTACATTAGAACTCTTTAACAGTAAATCTCTTAGGATTAACTCTAACTTCTTTTCTTCAGGGTTTTGAGTATAGCCGTTCTGGAAATCCCACCAGGAATTGCTTGGAAAAAGCAGTGGCAGCCCTGGATGGGGCTAAGTACAGTAAGTAGTTTCCATTTCACAGTCTAGAATTCATTTTTAAATGTACTGAGAAAATCATATGACTTTAAAGGGGAAAGTTGAAAAAGAAAAAAAAGAAAAAAAATCCCCCCTGCAAAAAGAGGCACAGAATGTAGAACTGGAAAGAAATAAAGATTTGCTAGTTCAAAATTCTTATTATATTTAGAATTGGAATTCTGTGCACAAAGTTCCTCATTTGGTATAATCTGCATATGGGTAATCATCAGGTACAAATAAATATGAATAGAAGCAAAATGCCAGCATTTACTATTTAGTTTTCATGTGAATGAAGTCTTCATCTGAAACCTCAATATAAATAGATAAAAATGAATCTTAATAACACTGTCTGTGAGAATATAAACTTTCTTATACTCTGGTTCATTCACCTGATAATTTGTGCCTCCAAATAGAACCAAGGTCTATTTGCAATAGCCAATAACCCATGAGAATATGCTCTCAGAAATTAAAAATCAACTCCCTGAACCTTTTTTTTTAATGAAGGGAGTAGATTGCTGCTAAACCAGCTTTGTATTTTATATATAAATGATATTAAATAAGGGAAGAGTAGCAAATAGAAAATAAGAGTCTTATGTATCCTTCATGATTAAATTTATCGGACAGATCTCAGGTCTGATTTTGAGTTTTGTTAAAATATTTGCTGAATTGTATATTCATATAATTAATGAAGGAATCATGTCTTTGGTGTATTTGTTATGTTTGAAATTTTTTCGTCTGATATTTTAAAACTATAATTTAATTGGCAATAGGCCTTTTATCTCAGATTTTTTTAAAGAATTATTTTAAGTATTTCAGAGAATGTTATAACCAAGGCAGAATTGATGTAACACAAAAGTCCCTGCCTACATTCTATATTTTTTATCTTGAAGATATTTTATTCCAATTTAGGTTTTTTGAAACTGGTCTCACTTTGTTGCCTAGCTGGAGTGGAGTACAGTGGCGTCATCATAGCTCACTGCAACCTCAAACTCCTGGGCTCAAGCGATCCTCCTGCCTCAGCTTGTAGAGTAGCTGGAACTGCAGGTGCACACCACCACACCTGGCTAATTTTTGAATTTTTTGTAGAAATAGGATATCGCTCAGGCTGGTCTTGAACTCTTGGCCTCAAGCGATACTCTCATCTCTGCCTCCCAAAGTTCTGGGATTATAGGCGTGAACCACCGTGCACAGACAGATATTTTATTCCTGAAATTGAAAGGGGGATTCTGTAATGGTATTTATCAGAATATCTCTGGCAACTCAGCCGTGAAGGCTGTCCTTCTGTCAGCAGCCAGAGGGGACATAAAGTAATGTAAGTAAATACTATAGGTGTTTTTTAACCTATAGGTCTGACTTTTTGGTGTATTCTAACTTGATTTTTATTTTAGGTTTGGCCTTTGCTTCGGGTTTAGCAGCCACTGTGACTATTACCCATCTTTTAAAAGCAGGAGACCAAATTATTTGTATGGATGATGTGTATGGAGGTAGGTGATCCCTCTCATTCATACTGTGTCAATTGGTATTTTAAAGATAATAAAGTGAGTCCTGAATTATATTAACAATGTTGCCAGTATTATGGATTATTTATTATCTCTTAAAGGTATGATGGACACTTCTATGCTGTGTCAGGCTTGGCAAAGGAGGAGCATGAACACTTAGTGTCCATGTTCTGTAACTGCTTGTAAGAGAGACTATTTGATTAGAATTCTATTTATATGTTAAAAAGAGCATGTAGGACTTAATTAACTTTTAGACATATTCTGCTCTGTAAAAGATAATGTTTAGAGAGCATGTTCTAATAATTGAAAATTTTTTACCTGCAATGAAGGTGAATTATAACTCAGAGAGCTCAATCCTACCTATCATCTTCCCCCTTTTATTTTTCGGTTTCAGGGAGCCTTTTGAAAATTTGTTGAAAGCTATGGACTCCTTCTCCCCAAAAATGTTCTTAAGACTACACCTAGTATTTCACATTTTAATTTTCAGAGTCGCACAGCTTGACCCCTTGAAGCCCATTCATGAATCCAAATTTAAGAACTTCCATTCCAAAGAGATTAAATGTTAGCTATTTAAAGTGGGTAAGTGGGGAGACTTGCTCTCACTTTAAGCAGGACTGATTTTTGTGTTCAAAACAACTGCAAAGAATTTTGTAAATGTACATATATATTTCAAATGCTTCCAAGTCATTAAAATGATTTTTAGAGGATTATCATTTTATATATTTCCTATCTGAACAAAAAGTTAAATATCTAAGTTCTTCAAAGGACGAGATTTACTTTAATCATTTTATCCCTCAGAAATTTGCACGGTGCTTTGTATTTTATCTTAAGTCCTTATCATAGTTTGTTTAATTGAAATTGTAGAAATCTGAAATCTTTAGATACTTTTGTAATGTAGTATAAAAACCTCATGGCACATATAGGTACTAAATCCTGAAGATTGTTGGTTTTTAACAATTCTTTATATGCTTTTTCAATCTTATATTACCTGAGGTCAGTCCATGTAATATCAAAAGTCCAGTTTATCTTTGATGCTAGAGTGTCTTTCTCGCTTTTTGTTTTTTGGTTATCACTAATAGCATTTTTCCCATTAAATTTGCATATATAAAAGTCAAATCCCTAAGGGTGTTAAGAAAAAAAAATTGTTCGAAGTTGAATGATTTATCTTCTTTCACTATAAAAATCTAGTAGTTCGGCCGGGCATGATGGCTCACGCCTGTAATCCTAGCACTCTGGGAGGCCGAGGCGGGCGGATTGTTTGAGCTCCGGAGTTCGAGACCAGCCTGGGCAAGAGCCGAGACCCCGTCTCTACTAAAAATAGAAAGAAAATGATCTGAACAGCTAAAAATATATATAAAAAAAAAAATTAGCCAGGCATGGTGGCGCATGCCTGTAGTCCCAGCCACTCGGGAGGCTGAGGCAGTAGGATTGCTTGAGCCCAGCAGTTTGAGGTTGCTGTGAGCTAGGCTGATGGGCAACAGAGTGAGACTCTGTCTCAAAAAAAAAAAAAAAAAAA